>JAJLSF010000451.1:0-15151 GCA_030567395.1 Citeromyces hawaiiensis
TCGGTTGATGGTTTCACGCCTGTCTCCACGAAAACTCGCGTAGCTAGGTTCAGAGCTCAGCAAAAACGGCTGGGTGTACAAACCTCGGGAGATCTCATTCCCACGTCAAATCCTTACGAGCCGCTGGCTCATATCGTGGATGATCCTGAAGAACTTTTTGATGACACTAAAGAGCCTGAGGTTGAGTTCCCAAGTTCAGATTCAGAGGCCTCCTCTTACTCTGAAGATCAGGGATGCATGATTCATGACCTGCCTAGAAGCGATTGCCAGTCAACTTTGTTGCTCTCAGATGAACAACACGACCAGGCCGAACAAAGCGTTTCTCCCTGGGCAGAAGAGAACGAAATCTGCCAGAGTGGTGAGTTAGCTCTTGTTCCTTATGCAACTTCATCTTCCCCTTCGCAAAAGTCCTCACCCAGTTCAGAGGCACTTGATGCTGCTCAAACAACGGTTGCAGATGACAGTGATATCCTTGACCATCTCCCACTGGTTCCCGTTGGTGGAAATTCTGCAAACGATACAGTGATGGCTGAGCGTCAACGGGTGATCACTCAAAGAGACTCCAGCGCCAATGACGAGTTTAACGAACTTTCCCACGTGAACAAGTGCTTCCCTATGGCAAACTTCGCCGTGAATCACACTGCTTCGTGCTTTTTTGCAGCGTCTCACAAACTTAGTGAGTTACCTTTGACATATAAGGCCGCTATGCTGCATCCAGACCGCAAGGAATGGAAGAAGGCGTGCGATGCAGAGATCGATGCTCATCATGCAAACGAAACATATGAGCTGGTTGATCTACCGCCAGGGAGGAAACCAATTGGATGCCGCTGGGTATTTACTGTCAAAGACATCTTGATTTTCTTAACTAGGCAGCCTCTTTGTGAAGGACAATACTTACAGCAGCAAACCGAGCCATGCGTAGGTTTTGTTGATCTCACTCTGGATGGATCATTTCAAGACCCACAAAGGATCAGACGAATTTCTGAACCCTGACAGGTTATTGGTAGATTTTGAAGGGTCAGGTCAGGTCAATAGCTATCCATGAAACAGAGGGGGTATATATTGGGTCAGCGCATGAAATAGCATAGTGGTTATTTGAACTTTTTTGTAGGGGAATATTGACTTCTCTTGCTTTTGGCCAAATATACGAAGAAACTCAAGAGGAAACGCTAGCCGTCGGATGATACTACAATGAGACTAGGGATATCTCCTACAGCCTTTATCTTATTGTAAGAGTTAAAATACCTCTTGATCATATTGTGACTTCTCTCTTGCTGACTTTGCCTGAATCGTCTGCTGAAGGTATTGCCTCCCCGATATATATCGTTCGTTGCAATAACTCAATAAGTAGGGGCATTTACGACATTTCTCAAAATATAACCTTCGCTAACGATCAGTGTCGTATACATGAACAAACTCGCCCAATTAGCACTCCACCCTACGGAGTTCAAAGCTGCCGTTCAGCTGTAAGTTACGCCGCATTCCACAAGACTAACTTGAGCAAATTTTTCAGAACAGTCTTGCATCCACGTGATGTTAACGAATCAGCCAATTTGAAGAGATGCTACCAACTTTTAGAGAAAACGTCTCGTTCCTTTGCTGCGGTGATCATGGAACTGAACCCGGAGCTCAGGGTTGCCATTATGCTCTTTTATCTCATTTTAAGAGCTCTCGATACCGTTGAAGACGATATGACGATTGCAGCTGACGTTAAAGTTCCCCTTTTGAGAGAATTTCACTCTAAACTGAAGTTAGAGAAATGGAGTTTCACCGGAAACTCCCCCACTGAAAAGGACCGTGTTGTTCTAGTCGAGTTTGACAAGATTCTGAAACAGTACCATTCGCTCAAGCCGGAGTATCAGGACATTATTATGGACATCACCAAAAAAATGGGCAACGGGATGGCTGATTACATTGGGAACGACCAATTTAATCTGGAAGGCGTAGAAACGGTTAAAGACTACGACTTGTACTGTCACTATGTTGCCGGTTTAGTAGGGGAAGGTTTGACAAAACTGATTGTAGCCGCTCAGTTTGGAGATGCCTCACTGGGCGACAAAATGTACCTCAGTGAGTCTATGGGTCTTTTCCTCCAAAAGACCAATATTATTCGTGACTATAAAGAGGACCTAGACGATGGTCGCTCGTTTTGGCCCAAAGAGATTTGGTCAAAACACGTAGATGTGTATGCTGATATGGCAAAGGAGTCTCATTTGACACAAGCTCTGAATTGTACTTCTGAGCTTGTTCTTAATGCCCTAAGCCACGTGAAGCACGTGCTCATGTATTTGTCCCTGGTTCACGATTCTTCAGCCTACCAATTTTGCGTGATTCCACAGGTTATGGCCATAGCTACACTGTGTGAGGTATTCCAGAACCCACTGGTTTTCCAAAAGAATGTCAAGATCAGAAAGGGAACAACCTGCAAGCTTATTTTGGAGTCTAGAACGTTTGAAGGATGCTGTGAAATCTTTAAACACTACATAAATGCAATTCACCACAAGTGCCCTGTTGCTGATGCCAACTACCTCAAGATTGGAATTATGTGCGGAGAGATCATCCAGTTTATCGAAGAGCTGTTCCCGGTAAATCTTCCCTCGAACATCGAGCCACCCCAGACTGAGTACTACCTCAGCTGTGTAAAGAGGTGCAAATATGACGAGGAACTGAAGCCGGACCTGATGAAGGAGAATGTCAAGTGCAACGCTGCTCTGATGAGTATCGGCGCGGTTTTATTGGTTTGTGTGTATTACCTAGTGAATTGAGTGAGTTGCCTGAAGATTCGATCTTGCAGATCATTGAATTCAATCCTTGCATGTTTCTGCGGTGTTGATTCTATTATGTCGTTGTCAAGCTATTTTCTTCACCAGTAACGTAGTGAAGATCATGTCCCTCAACGAAAAAACTATCAAAGAAGGATTCAGCACTCAGCTCATCTTCTTAGTTTAAATTTCTCGTTAGGAGCAGTTTTCTCTGAGACCAAAAAGAGAGCTGATATTTCTAAATATGGTCAACGCTGTCAAACATAATGGAAACCAACATCTATGTTTCCCGCAAAAGGGAGGTCATCACTTGATTCCCTCCACCAGTTTTATATCATTTTCACCGACATGGTACCAATCCACCTCGGAAAACTCCTCAAGAAGACTCCCCTCCAGAAACCTAAAAAGAGACATCGCAGCCACAGGACGAACACTCTTGATTGGGTGGCGCAGGATGATCCACTTGAGACGGGCAACCACCAGGGATCTGAGATCGTCGCCCACTCTCAAGGCGAGATTTCCGAAAATGCGAATTGTCAGAGTCAGTCTGTGGGTGCTGGTCTGTTTCAGCTGGAGATTGTACGCCCTGATATAAAGCGTCTTTAGAAACTCTTCGGGACAGGGCATGTTGCATTCTAAAAAGCGGTTCCAAAATTGCAAAGCGCAGTTGACCCTCTTTCTCGACCGGCCAGTATCGCTGCTCGGTTTGAGAATCATAATCAAATACTTCAACATACTGGAAGACTCATCCCAGTGCTTAACGAAACTATTGAAGGATTCAACGTTACTAGAGTCAAGCCCACCAGCAGAAAACACAAACCCTTTGAAAAACTCTAGCGCAAGCGGCTTCTCGTTGAGATACTTGTTATGCAGATAGAACATTCGATCGTAATGAGGTGCCGATTGAACTTCCCACTTGTTGAATATAAGCAGAAGCTCTAACGATGAATGCTTCACTTTGTTCAATGGCTCACAGGCCAGTCGTACTAGTTTCTTGTTGATTTCATCTTTGCAACATCCAAAGCGAAACACATTGAGCTTTATCAGTTGTATCGCTGCCATTCTGATCTGAGATCCTACATCGCCCTGATTGGTGACGGTGTAGTCGTCTAGCTGGTTGACCAAAACCGTCAGGTTGTTGATTGGTGTCTCTTGCAAGTGAGTGGAGAAGGACTCGATTAGCATTTTCCTGGTTTCCCAGCCAACCTTCTCGTCATTCACCATTTCTAGTAGTGTGTCGATATGAGACTCCATGAATGACCCAGAATGACCCACCCCTCTACATGCTGCCAAGTTCCCGTGCCGTATATAAAAGAGGTACTTTTCCTCAAACTTGGGGGGTATGGTCAAATGCAACTCTTTTAAAAGTTGATTGTATAAAACGAAACCCAGAGAAATCCGCTCGTCAGAAAGTCTTATAATGTCCAAGACGAGACGGTGTTCCGGTTTGCGGAACCGACCCATGAAGGAGTTCACAAGCTGCAGGTAGTCGTATCCAAGGTCGGCAGAGTCTTTGTGAAAGTCGAAAGAGAGAGAAGACATAAACCTCGACAGTGGCTCCAGATCACTGTCTTTACATAAAGGAACAAGAGCAGAGACCGCGTAGGCGGATCTTTTGCTGATGAAAAGATCAAACAGTTCTTCAACTTGGTCACCCACTAGCTGTGCCAAACAATCAGCTGAAAGAGTCCGTATCAAGTGATCCGAGGAGTCGATACCACAATCGGCAAAATAGCTGACGAAAACCTCGCCAAGAATATCAAACTCTCTCACCACTTGGATAGACAGAGCGAAAGACTTTTGAATGCTGCCCAGTGCTACATAGTCCATCATTTGGATCAGACCCACTTTTGTGTGTGGTTCCAGGAAAACATCTCCATGACGTCCAACAAGCTCTTGCAGTACAGCACAAGAAGCTCTTCTTATAACGAGTTCTTTGTCGAAAAGAGAGCTCATCATTACAAGCTCGAAGCACTTGCGCCAAATCAAAGGATCAATTTCGTTGGTGGTGTATTTTTTCACCAAAGACCAGATCACAAAACACGAAGCATCTCTTACGTTTGAACCAACTGAGAAATTGAGGCGAGCTTGTTCCAAAAATAAAGTCTTGGATACCACAGAAACGATAAACCAGACATATCGTAAGGGAACAAACCTATTCCGTAGAAGTTCAGCAATCACTATCAAAACCCCATGAAAAAGCTCTATATTGACCAGATCGTTCTGCAAAGTGATATTGGACAAGCCATCAAACTTTGTCTCAACTTCAAGCATTCCCACCACTTGATCCAGAACCTGCTCCTGCAATTCTGGATCCAGCCCATTACATACACGGACAAATTGACGGGCTGCACAAAACCTAACTAGTGTATCTTTATGATCTATCACTTTTACAAGCCCTTCTATTATCTCTTCCATAACATCAAAATCATCGAGAAGAGGAAATAGCTTCCCGAGATTCTTTACGCTCATCTTCACAACCTGACTGCTTTCGCTGGTGAGTTCGGTTAGACAAACCTCGACATGCGGCACCACTGAGGTCGTATCAGACGGAGCATTTTTCAGCAGATAGTTTAAACTGCTCAACATGCCGAGCTTCGAGTATGTGGAAGTTTGGTGGAAGTGAGAATTGAAGTCGAAAAGATACCTTTCTGTGTCTGGCCGAGTCAAGAATCTTCCCATAAGAACACTTGCAGCCTCGCGATCTTTCCCCGAGTTCCCAAGACGCGATCTAGCCGAGGTGTAAATATTTTGAGACAAAGATGGGTTTATTTTATTCAAAGAAAAGGGAGTCAAGACCAGGATACTGAGCCATAACAAGCAAAACCACGACTCTTTCCAGCACAAGGTGGTTTCTAGCCTTTGCAAAATCGGTTCAATGTTATGTACACCAGCATCTAAGCACGAGGTTGTTGTTTTGAAGCCTCTTACATTACTGAGCTGATAAAATATTTCGCTCACATAGAAACTATTTGCCACGTCAGAGAACCAACTTTTACAGAGATATTTAATCACGTCATCAAGCACTTTATCCAGTAGCTGCGGACAGGGCTCGAAGAAGTGGATCGATTCAGCTAGTTTATCAAGTAAAGCTTTTTCGTGGGACACCATAACGGCCTCTGAGAGATGGGCAATAGAAGACGCCAGCGCATCTGCTGTTTTATACACTTCAATCTGATCCATATGTTGGTTGGTGAACGACCCTTATATCGACGAAGTATGTAGTGATGAGCAAATAACAAAAACGATTGATTATTTTCACCGCAAAAAAGAGATCTTTACAAATGTGAGGTGTATGGCTTTGTTTGGTTGTTATAGCCATCCCTCTTGATTGAGAGCCTGCATTTTTGAAACAACATTGGCAGACAGATACTTAAATCAGTCTCTCTCTATTGTAGTTACTACGTAATCAGGTATTTTATACCTCTATTACTTCCTATCCAGTAAGCTATTATACTTTACCGCAGATGAGCTTTATGGCTTATATGCTACATCTCTTAGTTATGTATATGTCACTTACGCTCTACATCCAATGGTCATTCTTAAATTGCAACCACAACCGTTTCCTCTTGAAAGCTCTGCTTTTTTATTCCGTTCCAAACTATATGAAGAGGACGCTTTGCTGGCGAGCCCAATCAACCATCAACAAAAAATGCAACTGTCAGATGGGCGGCTAGGCTGATGGGGAATTCAACTTACGAAGTCTCCTGTCTCGGGCTAAAGTGGCAGCGTTAGCAGGTGGTGTAGGTGCGAGGTGAACCGAAGGCTGGGCCCTGGGCGGCATCGACTAGTGTTGATCGAAGTGGAATAGACGAGGGAGTTTGCTAAGAGAGGGCGGCATTAACTGCCAACTGCCGTAGAGTCAATAGAAGTTATCGAGCCGGCTACATCATAGCTTTGAGACATGGACAGTTTCAGTGTTTCTTGAATCCTTCTCTGACGGTCCAATTTGATATTTTCTTTCTTTGGGCGGCACTACTAACTGCAGAGTCGATAGGAGTTATCGAGTCGACTGCATCAATGAGAGGGGGAAGATTTCAGTTTGTCAGGGACTTTTCTTTGACTTTCACAGTTTAATACTTTCCCTGTTTAGGTGGCATCAGCTACGGCGAAGCTAATAAAAGCTATCAAGTGGTGAGACGTTTGATATGACTCGGTGGGCATTCTGCAAACGTTATGGAACATGTACCAACATGCAAAGAAATACCAAACCCTAGTCGATATCAGCCAAAGCTTTTTATTTACGTTGCAAAGAGCATAGAAGCTGTTTATAATCTCAGAGGTACACCTCTTATCAAAATCCAAACAATCGCATTTGAGTCTCACACGACAAGTTTACATTTCCCAATGCGGTAAATTGATATTGTAACCTCATGAACCAAGAGACCAGGAAACCACTAGGTGCAATCACAAACAGCCTGCCTCGCTATGTAAAGGGGAACAGTCTTCCCACGATACCCAGATGTCCTATAATAAAGCCCGTCAAACAGCCACCACTAAAATCATTCCACATGAAGGGAGAAGATGATCCCATCATGGAGATCATCAAAAGAAGCCAGCGAAACGAAAGTCAATCGATTTCTCCCGTGGTTTGCAGGAAGAGAAAATATGAAAAGCTCGACAATTCTAGAACAATATCGGCCAAGACAGTGCTGCATATGGTGGATAGTACGTTAGTGTACAGTGATATGGACCTTACAGAACAAAGTGTCACAACACCTTTAAAGCCAACTTTGATCAACGAATCGGATTTACAGGATGCGAAAGGCAGAGGCATTGAAGATCTTTTGGAGTTGACCCCGAACAACAAGCTGTACGATAAAGTTTTGAGAAATAACTTTAAGATCAAGAAACTATAGATTAATTTATTATGAACCCTGAATTTGTCTTTCTCTCTTTGTGCATGGCTTTTTTCGACACTTTCTTTTCGCAAAGCTCAACCTGCACTAGTTCTTTGACACTCGCCAGCATGCCTGCTTGCTGACTGGTAACTTTCTGGTAGACAGTTTGGCCTCTCTTCCGCAGCCCGAGCCTTATGAGGGTTTCTTTGAATTTTGCGGGAAGTGCAATAGTGGATCTAAGCTGGGTCACTTTGTAGAACATCCTATGAAAAATATGTGTGGGTGTATAGGCGCGCCTGAGGTGTACGGATATGCGAAAATGAAGCTTTCTCGGTAGGGACACGCCCTTTGATACAGGTGAAATTTTATTGGCTATTTCATACGATGCACCTTAAAGCGGCCTCTAGAAACAGGCTCACAAACTCACTCTTTTCATCCACATTTGTCGTGGCGTTTGGACTGGTGCTGAGCAACAATCTCATGCCGTGTCCTGTTGACCACTCTGTCAACAACGAGGCTCCACGGGATAAGGAAAGGGAAATAAAGGACAGGAAATAAAGTTGCATAGAAAAGGTTTAGATAATATTAACGTGTACATAATAGATTGCATTACACATTACTCAGCTTGGCGGTGGTGGTGGATTTTGTAAAGAGGTGCCTGGCGGTGGTGGTGGGCTTTGTAAAGAGGTGCCTGGCGGTGGTGGTGGGCTTTGTAAAGAGGTGCCTGGCGGTGGTGGTGGATTCTGTAAAGAGTTTCCTGGCGGCAATGGTGCACTCTGTAAAGAGTTCCCTGGCGGCGGTGGTGGTGGACCTTGTGAAGAATTGCCCGGTGGAGGCCGAGGTGGAGTTATACCTGGCGCAGACATTTGTGGCATGCCGGGAGGTAGGATTCCCGGAGGAGGTGGGATGACGGTCTGTGGAGGAGGTGGAGGCGGTTGAGATAAATCAGGTGGAGCCACGCCTGGAGCCACTCCTGGAGGTAATCTTTTCTTATTGATTCTTTCATCCATCTCCATCTTCCTCTTTCTCCAAGGCGCTATGGGTTCTTCGGCAGTTTGTGCAGGAGCCGGTTGAGCATTTGGTTGTGCCGCTTCCCCAGATAAATCTTTCATAAAATTATCAATCTCATCATCTGCTGGATGAAATCCATTCCTGTTAGTACAATCTCTTGCAACATGCCCCGTGGCCCCGCATGTGTGACACACGATTTGGTTTACAAAATTGTCCCTCTTGGGACATTCCTGCTTTCTGTGTCCTATCTCATTACACAGGGGACACGGTCTATCCTCCATTCTTAGAGTTCCGTTCAAGACGGCGAGCTCTCGCAGCTGGCCTCTCTTTAGCTCGTTCTGCCCCAGTGGAGCAAAACACGCTTTTTCAATGATCTCGTTCACAAGCCTTACTCCCATCCTGATCTTTGACTCTTGGTCGCACGTGATAAGCACGTGCAGGTCGTCTTCTAGATTGTTTAGGTGAGGACTCAAATTCGATGTATCTTTACCCTCTTTCACGGATCCTCTTCCTCTTATGGCGATTCTAGCTCCGCTTTCTTCTTGTAATTTGCGCAAAGTATTACCTCTTGGTCCCAGAAGAAGTCCGATGAAATTCACTTCAGGATAATCCTTTGCCGGGATGTAAACTTTTTCTACAGTTTTTGATGGTCTGCGGTAATCACTTGGAGCCTTGAAACCTGGAATCGTCTTGATAGCGTATTCTACCAATCTATGACGTTCATTTTCCATTTTTGTGCGGTACCTAATTTCTGCCGAATTGACTCTTCTCCCAGTGTTGTCGTACTCGGGAGCAGGCGCTGGCGACCGCAAATGTTCAGCTGGTACGTACTGGTTCGTTCTCAGTTTGTGGGATATCTCTTCAATACGCAGGATGGTCTGGTAAGCAGTCAGCTGCTCCTGCGTCAGAGCTCCGACAATTGCAGGCGGTACACCAATCAGCCCCAGAATAGGGTTTGAATCAGAAGAGCTGCCCCATCTCGAGGGTTTCATCCATGGAGCGTTCATTAGGAAAAGATATGATTTCGCGCGGTGTACGGATCAGTTCACGCACTACCATCATGGCCCCACTTCAGCAGATTGGCCGTAACGGAGGACCTAACGCTTGTTTTGCTGATTTCCAGCGTGTTGTTGAGTGTATGACAAGCTCGGCTCACTCCTCTTTCCAGCCGTGTGATATTTACAAAAATGACTATATAGAATGCAGAAAGCATATCTTGGAGCGGTACAAGATGTTTATACTGCATAATAAGATGAAGGAATCGGGCACCGATGATATTGGAGCGCCGTACGTCAAGCAGAGAAAGTTTTTAACTCCTAAAACGCTGGGCATTCCAGACGGTGACGACACGGCGATCAATGTGAGTAAACTGTGAACACTTTGGGGGTTGTATCTGTTGAGGTTATTTATTATCATGCTATTTATTGAGAGAATTTGAGGATTTATTTATTTCAAGGACATTCTGTAAATTTTTTTCTATTTGCAGGCGATTAGTTTGACCTCAATCAATGATGAAAATTCTTAAAAAGTGCCTGTCATTTTTCATTACTGCTATAAGTATAATCTCTGAAACTGCACTTCTTGGTCAATCAATGTAAGGAAAGGAAAAGATCGGGTCTGTTCGTGCCAATAGGTAAAGGACTTGCAGTAAAATCACCCCATGTCGACTCGAACCCGCTCGAAATTTCAAGTCTCGATCAATTTACTCTTTGAAATCCTCGTAACTCGCGGTGGGTTTGAAGGGCCCAGCGGTATGGTTGACTAAATAATCGCTACAAGTTTGATCGACCAGCTCAATTGTGACAGTGTTTTTTTTCTTTTTTCATGTCTTGAGAAGCCGAAGTTATTCTACTGAGATTTGACAGATTAATAATGAATAGTCGCGGTGAAAAGGGAAGTGGCAAGACTCTTTCGGGTATAGCCACAATGACATAGCAGAACAAGTTGAGTCTCCAATTTCTTTCTATGGTTAAAAGTCAGCTGCTGCTTTACTTAACCACTGATCCTCGATTTTCCTGCGGCCATATCTTTGGGATGGCAAGCTCTTCAAATCAAGCCGCTCGTAGAGTAACAACGGCCGATATACTATATCATCGAAAGACCCACAAAAGTGCATTTTTTAGAGGGTTAACGGATCATCAGAAACCACAGGAGGTGCACAATGAGACGAGAAGTTGACCACCGCACTCTAAGAGATACTTTTTTTTTGGCCCCTCCCCCCCTGAGTCGGATCCATGCCGTACAGTCAAGAGAGACTATTCGAGGCGGTCTGAGAAGATGAAACGAAAAAGTCATATTTGAGACTCTTGATTTATATTTGACATCGTCAGGTAGCAATAAATACTGCAGAGCCAATTGGATTCGCCGAGTGGTGACGTTAAAATTACGCGGTGGTCAAAAAAGGCACAATAATTACTCCCCGTACACCATTTATGTCACTCAAATTATGACCAGAGTTAAGCTCCGTTGCCAAAATGAACAAACTCGCGGAATCTTGCGGAAACCTTGTGGACATAGAAAACAGCACCAACATTTTGTAGCAATAATACGCGAGTTTCATGCCGCTATGTTAAATAGCCACATGCATGCAGGAAGTCAGTTCCTGCATGCAAGGGGCACTGAAATATTCACATGGTTCCATCAGTATGGAATACCAATGGGCAGGCGTGAAGCTTTCATGATATCAAATCTACTTCAACATGAAGAAGAAAGAACCCTATCCCAAGATCTACTGATCACGTGCTCACAGCTTCACTTGCAGATCTCAATACTGCATGCATGGAGGACTTGCTTGCTGATACCCCTAAATGCCTGACATATGAGCATAGCCTTAAAGCAAACCATGCAGTGTGAGAGCAAGCTACGTAGAGTATAAAAGCCTCCATAAGTCGCTTCCATCTATAGCGAAAAATGGATCAAGAAACAACTCATCACTTTAAAAAAGCCACTGAATTCGAAGCATCGAATCACTCAAAGGGAAACACTATTAGCCCTAACGATAACCAAAATGTTCATTACTCGTCTCTGGTAGACGAAGCCCTTGAGCCACACCATCACGGCAATGCATCTCACTCTTCTGATTCTACCGGAGTGAGTGGAGCTACCAAGTCTCATACCACTGGGCCTGGCGTTGCAACTGGACCTATCAGAGAACAAGCCAAGTCGGCAGTTCATCACCCGTCTCACGCTGCTGGGGTGACCGAGTCAGCTGATCACTCTACTCATCACAGTACGTCTCGTTCTGGTGAAGGATTTCCCACTCAGCAAACTTCTCACCGTGGACCGGGATCAGTTGGTGAGCAATCGAAATCATCTGCTCAAGATTTTGATTCTAGCTACAGTGGAGTAGGTGGCATCAAAGAGGCGGTTAACCCACACGCCCAATCTTCAAGCCACTCTGGTTTGCACCACACCGGCGTTGCGAAAGCTGCTGGAACAGCTCACAACGAATCTGACACAAAATCTCATGCATCGACCGGAGAGAGTGTCCGCCGTGAAGCTGGATCGATTGGTGAACAGTCGAAATCGTCAGCTTACCCTCACGACTCGCGTTACGGCGCAGTTGGTGGAATGAAGGACACTGCCAATCCTCTTTCATCCGGTACCTCCAGCACCAGTGGACCAGGAGAAGCAGGTGGGTTCTCAAACACAGCCATTTCGGGAACTCGTCATAAGACGGACCCAATTGGCGAATCTACTCGTCCTGGAGAGGGCTCCATTGGTGAAGAGGCAAAGTCTTCAGCTCATCCACATCACTCCAGCTTTGGGGGAGCAAGCGGAGTTGCCGAGTCAATCAACCCTCAATCGAAGTCGTCTACTTCTCACCACCCCACAGGTGCACACCATGGCACCAGTGGATCAGATGGGCTTGGCCAACCAGCATCTTCGTCTCACGGAGCTGAAGGCGTGAGGGAGTCACTGAACCCGCGTTCTCACACATCCTCCGAAACCCGTGAATCTCCTCGTTTCGATGAACAAAGTGGAGTGAGTAATGAATCCCATTCTTACAAGTCTTCTGCTCTCCATGGCGGAGTGAGTAAACTTGCTGGAGCAACCGGATTGGCTGGATCATCTGGTTCCCACTCTGGTTCATCTCGCCCCGCGGATACTTTCGGAAAGTCTGATTCACGTTTCAAGCCATCAGCTGTTTCTCACGAGGATGCTCGTGGCAGTGGACTCGAAGGAGTAGCAGACTCTTTCAGTCATGAGACTTCAGGAAAGTCTGACTCACGTTTTAAGCCGTCAGCTGTTTCTCATGAAGGTAATCGTGACCGTGAAGTTGAGGGAGTAACAGACTCTCTTGGCTCTCTATCTACATCTGATAGATCTCATCAATCTTCCCACCAAGCGGGTTCGCAATCTCATCCTCATCACTCCTCTCATGAATCGGGAGTGTCTGGATCGTTCGGAAGACATGATCCCAAGAACCCTCTCGATGTGAAGCGTCACATGGAAAAAGACTACGAGACAAAGAATCCTTTAGAGGGAGACAGCCAAAAGCCAAATATGACGGACAACTTCAACAACTTTGTCAGCAAAGAAATTTAAACTGAAGGCCTTTTCCAGAGTTCGCTAGATAGCAAATAAAAGATTGCGTTTTTTGCAACAAAAGTAAGATGTTTGAAGAATGGATGTTGATACGCAAAGTCAAATTATTTTAAAGTCCTGCTCGTAAAGCTGACCCAATGCTATGACAATGTTTTAATAGCTGGCACAAATATTGACTGCACACAGCTGTTATAGAGCCCCCGATTCTCTCTGCAGTTGCAAACGTGATGTGGCTCCATTACCCATGATTGAAATCTTCACCATATCAGGTGCCTAATCGACTTATCCTTCCTTGAAAGGTTTGCGGGTGCGTTTTGGCTAATTGTCTTGTGAGTGAGAGGCTTTTGGTAATGTGTGTGACCCACTACCCACATCTGATCTTTTCAAGGAGAGATCTATCTAGCCAGGAAGAGCAGGCTCGGATTATATCTCGTTGTACCGAGAGGGTGGAGTATGCTTTATTATTCGTACATTTGTCGTACTTTGTTGTCTGGATGCTACCTTATGGTCACGGGCCAACAAGCTCTTCCTAAACTATTTACTTGATATCTTACTGTGTCTCTTTTTCGACTAATACTGCTTCATATTCACGTTCTCTGTCGAATGATATATATTGATGTGATGCATCATCTCATATCAATACGTCATACGAGCCATTGACATGTTATGGTAGACCAGACTATGATAGAGTGTTATGACCATACTTTCCTCCTCATACGGATAATATTTAGCTTTCAGCCGTGTGGAAGTCACGTGACCAAATTCCTCACGAGGTTTAAGCACGCGGGGTTATTTAACTGAGGTCATAAAAGAGCAACTTACTAACCATATTTATTCCTTATGATGAACTGTAAAAGTAATGGAACGTATAACTCATCACAACAAAAAGGGTACCTATTTTGAGTCATCCGATCTCCCCAAGGGAAATACCATCAATGCTAATGATAACCAAAAGGTAAAGTACTCTTCATCGGTTGAAGAGGCGCTCGACTCAAGATCAGGTGGTATGTCTGATCAAACGAGTGGCTCCCAACGGGACGAAATAAAAGGAATGGCTGGACCATTGAAGGAACCTAAACATCCAGCCAAATTGAAAGAAGATGACGATCAGGATTTTGAATCTAAAGATCCGCTTGACAAATTAGGGCCAAACCCTTATATGACAAACTATTTAAGTAAAGATCAATATTAGTGAAAGATGAGCATAATTCAAAGTAAAATATAATAGCCTTTTCACCTGAAAAGAGTTAGCTTGTCTAAGTTTTTGACATTTCTTCTTGAATCAGGTTTTATTGTTGACCTCTTTCTTTGTTTCTATATCATAAATATAATGAACGAGATATCGTGGCCGAGTTCACTCAATGTGATGCAGAATATACACGCTACTCATCCTGTGACGTACATGAAAGATATGCTTGTTCATGCACGGATGACAAAATGGCTTCATCTAGAGCGTTTTCTCTAACAAATAATATACCATAATGGCTGAAAAAGTGATATCTGGGTGCGACCACTTCCTGAAAGGATGAACTACAATGCTGAACGATTTGTAGGCCAGTTATACCTAAAGAAAATACCGGGGTGCGATGCAGATCAAACGAGTCGTATTGCCACAGAGACTTTGAAAGCTTTTTCGAAAGATTTACGGGAGGAAGACGTTTGGAGAAGATCTTGATGTAAATACGCATGGATTATTGACGAAAGAGACTGGTACCAAAGCACAAAGAACTCACCGCCGACACAGCCACTTTGATAGAAGTGAAAAATATTCCCTCCGGTCTGCTGGGAGTGTCAGACTGGTAGTTCTGATTATACTCATCGATATTTGGATTTCTTGACGTGGGAAGTTTAATTCGCCAACGTCGCCTTGGATCGTATCGGGACTGGTGATATCACTGTTAGTAGTCATACATAGATTTATAGCAGAAATGTTAATTGTCTGTGAATGAGTTTATTATTCTCTCTTTTCTCTGTGTTTTTCTGTCTATA
>JAJLSF010000452.1:0-21505 GCA_030567395.1 Citeromyces hawaiiensis
AACAAGGCAACTTCAAGACCTCCACTTACGGTCCAAGTCCTCGCTTCATTCTCAGAAATCCATTTTTTGAACCACGTTGTCCAATTTCTCGAACTCCTCGTCGCTCAGGCTCCTAACGTTAAAATTCTCCTCTACTCGGGAAAAAAGAGGCACAACCAGGAATCGGTACAATGCGTGGCATGCCCTTGCGACCATACTGTTCGACGATCCACGCCAAAGACAATTGAGCTAGGGTAGAATTTTTCTCATTGGCCAGATCTTCAATAATCTTTACCATTTTTAGATTCTTTTCTCCTTTAAATTTGTCGAAATGAGATCTCATATCTTTGCCGTCAATCTCAGAGTGCTTCCCAGTCAAAAGACCAAATCCCAAAGGCGAGTATGCAACAACAGGAATATTGTTATCGGCACAGGCTCTGGCTACCCCGATTTCCACAAAGAAAAGTTTCACTATACTGTGGTACAGCGTATTCAGCCATTGGTGTTGGCTCTGCTCACTTTAACTGGGAATCACCGGAGGGCCCCTGCCTACATAGCATTGCGGGCTAGGAATGCGAGTGACCAACGGCGGAACGTGTTTTTTGACATGATAAACAAGTCCCTCATGTTAACCACCAGCAATAACAAGTCCACAATGATCACAGAAAAGTCCCCAATGTCAATTAAGCTGGTATCAGGATGGGACGATGATCTGATGAATCTGCTCTTCACATTCTTTCTGGACATATGGATGATAGTAGATGCCATAGCTCCGCAGGGTTTTCATCTGTTTGAGGCCGACACCCCAGACGCCATACGCAAAGCCGTACCTAAGGCCCTCGGGTGGGGATTAAGTTACCGAGAGATTCGCCAGATTATGATCAAGCTCCTAGCAGTACCAAGACACACACAGTTTTATATGAGCTGGCTGGAGGCCGACAAATTGGCGAACCATCTCAACGGTCATAATGCCAATGTCCCGAACACCTGGTATAACGTTGGCATAAACTGTCTACTCAATCATTTGAGCCTTCAGCTTTGGATAGAGGCTGAACGCGGTCAGAAAGCATTGACATTCTTACCTCAACAGCAGTCTCCTCTAGAAACATCGGCATCCACGGGGGCACAATTGGAAACAAGTGGCATTGATAGTAGCGAGACTGACCCGGAAGAGTCTTCAAATGAGCAAGACGATCTCCAGACTGACCAGGAAGACTCTTTAAATGACCAACACAATCTCCAGACTGAGCGGGAAGGGTCTTCAAATGACCAAGACGATGTCCAACCTGATGCCGAAACCATTGTTTCTATGAGAGGGGATGAAAGTGGAATACAACATTGGTGTTACCGCCCAACCTTCAACAACCTAACAAACTCTTCTTCGGATGTTGATGGACCAATCGACACCTCCTTGTTCACCCAGCTTTCTTTAAGAACGGCTGACTCGTAATCTCCCACCAGACGTGGTTTAGAGAAGGCTGAAAGCATTGACAGGAACGCCCACGAGTCGCCTACTGAAAGGTGGCCTAATAAACATCCCGGGCCATACTTAAAAGCTTGTTTCAGTTGATACAGCTTAGGTAAAAAATCTCATCGTAACCTTTTCATACCTTTGCATCGGTACAAAACTTTTTGCTCAAGTAAAGTCCTCCTAACGACTTTTACAGCCCTTGAAATGGCTTCAACTCATAATAGGAACCAATTGCTCGTATTGCTACATTATTCAAGTTCAAACTCTGGGAACTTGGGCGCCTTAGCTCTTGTGGCAGGTCGGCTGCGGACATAGACTAATATGAGCTATAGAACGAATTCTCTATTCACAGTTTCAGATACGGACGCCAGCCATCTTACCTCAGCGTATGCTAAGGAGATTCTTCGGTTCACCTGCATCATTCACATAACCTTACATATACGCAGAAAAGGTCGTGCGTTACTCGATGGCCCCACAGAACCAATCGCTTGCAGTCTGTTCATGAAGGGCAAGAGTGAGGCAATGAAGCCACTGATAAGTGCTATGTGTAGGTCAATGGCAAGTAAACTAGTGCTTTTAAGGGATCCAATCTTATCGCATCTCTTGATAGACTTTCTCAGTCTCACAAGCAATCGAACGCTTTGATCACGTCTTTGATATTTTTGAGGACGCCTCGTCGAGAAAACAGAAACCAGTGTCTCCGCTTTTGCCGGGAGATATTGTTCTTTCGGTGGATGATAAGCTAGTCCACACGGTGAGAGAGTTCAAACGAATGTCTTCAGTGACCATTGGCGAATTCTACTCAGGTCTTGCTTGATTATCTGGGGACAGTTCCACCTTTTTGTATCTATCATTTTCCCAATATATGCAATAGTGAATGAAGCCTGGGCTCAGAACATAATAGAACCCTCCTCTCTGCTCTTTTGACTAGAATGCCACTCCTAGGATGTTCACTGTCGATTATATCAGCTACGATTTTTCATTGTCCTACGAGCGACCGGATGTTGAGTCAATGTTGATCCCTTACAGCACCTGGTGTACAGGAACGACTGCTTATCATCGAAAGATCACCAAATCCAAGGGACCTTATCGGATCTCCGAATAGATCTGATGTTTGTCTTCAGATCTACATCCGAATCTGGTTATTTTTAGTTGCATTAGCTGCATAGAGTACTCGGCTGAACCTATCTGGAAGAAATATTCTACTTTCAGTGTCGCCTCAGACACTTTACGGAGGAACTGACTGCCTCTGTAGCTATAGATTTTATGTATTCCGCACGATATTGTTGAGCTAATCTTATCTTCCAGCCAGACCATTAATTTGAAATGAAGCAGGTATTATGACACTACGGTATATTCAGTCTCACTCAAAAGTGATGGAGCATATACACCCTATTCATACAACGTGCATGAGCGATATCTACTTCTAACAATTTATCTGGATCATTACCGGCATCTATTGGAATAAACTGCACACATTGAGAAGAGCTGCTTTCACTATGAGCCGTTCGGAACTTACAGACGTAGACTGCATCGAAGAAGGTGCACCTTATGGTTAATAACCCCAAACGGATGGGAAGCTGGAACTCCCAGTTGAACACCATGTAGGACACATGAGGCGATTATACGATCAATAAAGTCGCTTTAAGCTATCAAAACCTTGCACACTGTTGGGTCCGATATTCTTTCCTTCTAACCAAGATAAGCAAGGCTGTCAATCAGATAAGTTTGACTCGAATAGCAGAAATCTCTCAACAGCAGGGAATTGAGTACGTTTCGTGACGATCTTGCCTTACCTGAGCTGGACCGTAGGCTTTGCTTTCAATGAAAGAATGGCGATACAACAGCATCCTCTTCTGCTTGTGACTCTAAGAATGAGTTTCAATCGGCGCTCTGTTTCCCTCCACGCCTGTATCTCGACAGCACTCTAATTCACCATGGGAATACCCATCCAAGAGTCTCAGATCAACGAAGAACTGTAGAATTGGGCCAGTGAAATGCAGGCAATTGCCACCAATGCACGAGAGTGCTACGGTGTATAACACCATATGGCTGCGAGAGTCAACGACCCGAGGAAGGAGTTTCTTTGGGTTATTGACCTTCACCTAAGAGTCATGCCATCCGCTCAATAGTAGCCACTCTACACAGGATGCTCTAATGAGTATTTTGAGACATATCGTGCCAGAAGTATTAGAAGAACGCATACCACTACATATCGATTCATTCAATCTTGACAGTTGATCATCTCCTAGTTTATCGTTCTTCGGAATCATAGTTTGAAATCTGGGCACATTACTCTCATCAAAGGGAAATTATCACTTTTACACAAAATCCTCTGCTTTACATCCTACTTACCCTACAACTTTTGATAATCAATAGTTCCCTCCAACTTTTTCGACTCTGAAACCTTTCTAACAGCCTTCATGATATCATCTTGAACGATAAATTCTCTGTCTTCTCTGATTGCGAAAAAACCCGCTTCTGTCACGACATTTCTGATATCTGCACCGTTAAACCCATCACTCATTTTGACAGCGCCCTCAAAATCAAAGTCTCCGCTCTTCTTTACGCCGCTGGTGTGAATCTTGAAAATCTCAGCTCTGCCTTGTTCATTGGGCAACGGGATCTCGATCTTCCTATCGAGTCTTCCGGCTCTAAGAAGCGCCGGGTCGAGCGTATCGGGTCTGTTGGTAGCCATGATTATTTTTGTTTGGCCCAACGAGTCAAACCCGTCCATTTGAGTGAGAAGCTCCATCAAAGTACGCTGGATCTCGCGATCAGCAGAAGTTCCCTCGGAAAATCTTCTTCCTCCAATGGCGTCCACTTCATCCATAAAGATAACACACGGTTCGTGTTCTTTAGCATATGTGAACATTTCTCTAATCAAACGCGCACTTTCGCCGATATATTTATCGACGATACCAGAAGCTGGCGAAAAGATGAAATTCGCCCCGATTTGAGCTGCTGCTGCTTTCGCCAAAAGAGTCTTTCCCGTACCAGGAGGTCCGTATAAAAGTATACCTTTTGGAGCAGTTATCCCCACTCTTTGGAAAAGCTCTGGGTTTTTCAAGGGCAATTCTATAACTTCACGCAATTCTCGAACTTGCTCATTCAAACCTCCAATTCCGGAAAACGACAGTTCACCGGGCTCAAAAGTTGTCATGTTATAAACTAAAGGATCCACTTCTCTGGGCAAAATTCTCATAATCGTCAAAGTGGTCATATCAAGCGATACTCTAACTCCTTGCAACAACTTTGACCGATCAATTGCCGATCTACACCCAACAATGTAACGTGGACCGGAAGATGCTTTCACTATGAACCTTTCACTATCCAGTTGCTTCAAAACTTCTCCAATAACTTGTCCAATCGATTGCAGCGCCTTAATATCATCTTCTGCTTTAGTAAAATCCGTCTCTAGCCCTCGTATGCTTAGTCGAAGTTCTTTCAAACGAGCCTCCCATTGTCTGTGTTCTACGAGCTTGTTTTTAAGCTGTGTTAATGCACGCTCCCTCTCTTCGTCAGCAGGGTTGCTGGGAGGAGTTGGCTCCGATGAGTCGGCATTCAAAGCTGATAAAAGTGGATCGTTCTCAGTTGTCATATTGCCACTGGAGGTGTGTGGATGTATCTTTACCCTGGTCTTCAGCTCGTTAGAGCTGGATCACAATTTATTGCCTGAGGAAGCTTTGGATTGTGGCAATATAATGACTATTCAAGTAGGTCGGAGCAGAGCTGAATACGAATAAGAAGCTTTCAACTTTCTTTTATGCCCCTGCTATTCTCAAAATTGCTTCTGTGCCACTGAAACATAGATGGCATACAATTTTTTCAATCCCTTCTTTATTCTTTCAGTTGTATTCTCTTCCTTAAAATTGCGAGCTCTACTTTTCTTTTCTTATAATATGATTACCTGAATTGTTGCATTTTCACATACATAAGTATATGTTATCTTTTGACAGTAATCTGACTAATAAATTGACGTAATTGTAGCTCGCTCTTTGCCTTTCTCCGGGAACATCCTGCACAAATGCATCATTCTGCGGCATCCAGCCCGGTTGTTATGGCGCTGTTAATATCGTACGCACCTCTATGCACGAACTATGTAGTATTATGTAGCCATATGTACTGTATATGTAGGGAAATGGAAACTATGTTAAAGGGGCGCTAGAAAATCGCTCACAGCCCTATCTTAGGCCATGAAAAGCCCCTGCATCTGCTTCACCGATGGATTTAGATGTTCTGCTCCTCCTTTACCTATAATGTAAGGCACCCCAGAACAGAATCATAGATCCTAGTGTAAAAAAGATATCATTTAGGGTAATCTATATCATTTGACCAGATTCACCACCAACATAAGCGCCATTTTAACATTTGCGAGGCTATCTCGATGTGCAGGTTCTCTCACAACCTCAGGCCCTTTGACGTTGCAGTCATTTATGTCATTTTGATCCACCCACTTTGCATACTTGTGTCAGCATGTCGATGAGTAAAGAACGATACAGTAACAACCTCATAACTTTCAGCTTCCAGTCCGATGAACTAGTAATGATTACTGGAGAAGAGATGTGACGCATCTAGTGCCTTAGGTCCGAGAATCTCTCACCCACTGTTGACTAAGTAGACCGAGGATTTAAACGTTCTTATAAACCGGATAGGGAGCCAAAAGCTGTTGATTACAGCGTCTCGGATGTTCTGGGGTACTAAGCTCTACAACCAAATTGCATGAGCTCCTGCAAACTGAATGGTTTACCGCGCTACAAAAGGCATGATGATATAAATACTCTGCCACAATAGTAGTGGGCACGCATAAACAATGAATTTTGCGAACAAATATTACCGGTAAATGGTTTTAATCATCTCTTTCAAGATGATACTCTTCGAGCTTTTCCCGGAAGACGCCATTTACAACAAGAAGGCATGCACTTCATTTTTGGTACAGTGGACAAGATAGCATCGTGATCCAATATCTCCGAAGCAGTCATGGTATGATAAAGCTGCGCCTTGAGAAAATTGCTATTAGCATGACATCCAGCGAGCATAGATCGGGTTATTCAATAGCCAACGCTTGTAAAATCAATCGGTCACTTGGTATGGCCACCATGCCCGCTTTCACAAAGGAAACAGGTTGATAGATGTCATCAACTGAAACTCTGGGTCAATCACTTGGGTTAATATGTACGGCATTTGCCTCCTCTAATGTCTCGGATAATGTCCTCACACTTTTTATGTTTTTTTCATATCCTTTTTCATGCAGATCCTTTCACTTGTCACTCCTCATGCTCAAACAAGTATTTTTGGTCATCTGTGGAGACATTACCTCAACAATCTCATCATACCCAATTTTTGAACACTCATTGAGACGCCGACTGAGAATGACATTTGTCTGTATAGACCTCTTTTGACATTGCGATGAATACTATAAATTCTTGTGAGCACCTTAAAAAAAATGGTTTACTTAAAGCGATGCAAAAGAGGTGGATTAGACCCTTGATCAGTCCATCCCTCGCCAGTTGAATCAAAATAAAAGACGCTCCTGCGAAAGATTACTTCCGCCTTGCTTCAGTATAATCTCATCTCGCCCTCAACTAAATCAAGGAAAATCACCTTCTCTCTCGTATCAAAACATCTCTTCTGCTTCGCTTCAAAGATGAAAGACGTCAAAGTAGTGTCGGCAAGAGTCGAACCCTCCTTCAAAAATTTATATGGAGTTCCAAGCGGTAATCTTCTGTGGTCGCGGTAAACAACTCACTCCCTTCTCCAAAACGAGATTGAGTGGGCTTCCCAAAGCGCTGCTGCCGGTGGCGAACAAACCCATGCTGCAACACGTTGTGGAGTGGTGTGATAAAGCTCCTTTTAAGGAACTTCTCATTGTCACCGACTCCCCATCTCTCGATGACATCTCTCAAATGATAAAATCCTACCAAGAAACAAGACATCCAGATATTGCCGCTTCATCATCAATCACGTGTCTCGCTGTTGATTGCGAAGCCACAGGTGACATAATTTCTAGCATAAAAGAACGACTAACGTCTAATTTTGTCTTGCTACCCTGTGATTTCATAACAGACCTGCCTCCGCAGGTTCTCATTGAAGCGTACCGTAACAAGCAAGATTCGGAGCTTGGAATGGCCGTATCGTACCGTTCGTCCTTTGAGAAGGTTGATAAAAAGCAGCTTAAAACTGACTACACTATATACTCGCAAACCGAAGGGGGCCATCTTCAGTTACTGGATGTTTACTCTAAAAACGCTGTAGAGCTCGCTAAGGCTGTTCAAATAAGAACCCAGATGTGCTGGCGGTTTCCCTTTTCCAATGTATCCACCTCGCTTCTGGATGCCTTTATATATTTTTGCGATAACCGTGTATTAGACATTGTTGACACTGAGATTTCCATCAAGTCTAACATTTGCTCTAAGAAGATCATCAGGGATCTTGCCAGAAGATCTTGGAGACACTCTGAGCAACGAGAAACGGTTGGTTTGTTCATCCTTCCAGACGAATGCGTCTTTGCCCGTGCAAACAACCTCTCTGTGTATATGGAAGTGCATCGTTGGCTGATGAAGCTCAAGGCAAAGAACATGTCGAGTCTGCCGGTTCTACCCAAGGAAAAGGGCGCAGCCACTATCGGTGCAGACTCGCTTGTGGGGAAAGGTTCCTCCGTCGACGAGCGCACTTCTGTCAAGCACACGGTAATTGGGGTCAACTGCAAGGTTGGTAAAAGGTGTCGTCTGACGGGGTGCCTTTTACTCGATGACGTTGTTGTTCACGATGACGTGCATATGGAGAACTGCATTATCGGAAAGGGTGTAGTATTAGAGTCAAAGTCTAGACTAGTCAACTGTCATGTGGAGAACCACCACCTTGTCTCAAGGGGCACTCAGGCCAAGGGGGAGACTCTTTTGGACTTTTCGCTTGAAGGAATCCTGGAGGAGTCGGCTGTGGAGGATGGATTTGACATTTCTGAGGAGTCGTCAGAGTTTTCGGATTTCAGCGGAGAGGAGGTTTTCGACGATGAAGAGTTTGATGAGATTGATGATGGTTTGTTTGATCGTAGTTAGCGGGTGATAATAGATGCTTCGAGGGATTTGTGCGGCTGTTCTCGCAGGGTTTGTTGTCGCAATAGCAGGTAGGGACAGTAGTCGGACCTGGCAGCGTATTTGTCAATTTTGGCGCTTTTGAATAATTGTTAGACGGCATTCTAGATCATATTAAATTCTCTCAAGTCTCATAACGACCCACGCTTGGGACGATGGTGGACCGTTTATAAATTGAGACACTCTTCTGAAAGAACGCTGTGGTGCTTTTTTATCTTGCGTTTCCATAACAGGACGGTCAGCCCTTGTGAGGGTATGACTACTCGAATGGCTGTCTAAGAGTTTAAATCATTTGGGAAACCTGACCAACTTGAGTCTAGGGAGCAAATCCTCAGGAGCCAACCAATACGATCTTGGTCTGTGGTATGCTGCATATTAATATGGAATGAGGGTATGCTATTCAATTGTCAACATGAGCTCAAGTAAACGCTTTTATCATTTCCGTCAAGATACTCACTTGTCGATAGCAGTCGCTCCCTATGACTTGACCCATCTATTTACTGAGTCTGCACTTGCCCATTCATGCCTCAGGTCGTTAATGGGCGTTAATGTAGCGGAGCCGAAGAATTTAACCTCTCCTCTGTCAAAACTCCCTGCGTTCACTTCTTTTTTCGAAAGGCGCTTAACCGAATTGAGTATATCTCTCATGCACACTGACCGAGTTCTAAGCTGATCGTAATTCAACTTCAGTAAAGCGATCAAAAGAGAAATCATGACTCTTTCGGATAATAGTTCTGCTCTGTAGCAAATTGAAAGGTTGCACCGCGGTCTGTCTGCACTTGGATGCCCCGTTTTCCATTTATGCCGCTTATGTTCTCGTAATTGTGCCCTTTGTGTCCTTCTATTCTCATTTTACATCAAAAATTTTAGTCAAATCCTTGACAGCCTTTGCGCTAATTTCGGTCTTTTGTCTCAAAAAGACAAAAAATCCAACTACTTTCCCTCAGGCTAATCACAAGATATACATAGGGATCATCTCTCAAGTCCTCGTTGGTTCAGGCGGCTTGAGTAGGTATGCACTACGTGAGCGAGGACTTTCTACAATGCAGAAGATTGATGGGGCCTAAAGCTTGTAGGGGGAGGACGTTGTACTTTAATAGACCGTAAAGATCTTTATCAGCTGCAAGCAGTGATCAAATGGTCTTTGATAGGCGAAGCGATGTAATTCCGTAACCCAAGATATTGCAACGTAGCTGGGAAAAGCCTGATCCAGAGAATCAATCCTATTCTGGTCAATGACTATCGCAAAGGCGAACACCGGAAACTGGTGAGGGGTCAGCTATACCCGGGATTTAGTGTTTGGACCTTGGAATCATGCATGGGCATACTTCTAGGTAGACGATAACCATGCTTACAAAAACAGAGGTCATGGATCCGGAAGTATGATCCGTGCTCCTACCTAGATTATTGTATCTTTATGTCACCGGTTCATCAATCGAGTGGGGTGTTCCAGTTAGGGCTCGTATTATATAAAAAGGAGGTACTCGCCAGAGCCTACCCTTCTGGGTCTTACGCAAAAGGAAAGGAATTCCCTTCATTCTAGGTAATCACGAAATACTCTTTTAAGAGCAACACGATAGCCTGTCGCAAAAGGTGACCATTAAGCTCATTTCATACACCTCTCTACATAGACTTCTCAGCAGCTATTCTGCGTCTGTATCTGTATCCAAATCGGAGAAATCCGCATCATCTTCCTCCTCCTCATCACTGCTACTCTCGTACTCATCAATCTTTTTAACCGGCTGACCTCTGAGTGAGGCCATGGCTCCTTGGAGAGTATCTTCTTCTGGGTCTTCGATGCCATAGTCCTCTTCAGTCACCTCCTTTGGGTTCTCAACTTGCATCACTATGGGAAACTCGAGGTCCAGACCAAAGTACTCGCACGACTTGAGAACCATTTTGAACTGGTACTTCCCCTCGTCTGGAGGCGATATCGCGTTCAGTTTGAGCTTGAACGTTCCCACGACGAGGTCTTCTTGCGAGTTCAGCTGAGCCGACTTGAGATTGTCAAGCGACAGCTTTGTCAGCCTTGCAGGCTCCTCTGCCAGCTTTCCGTCTTTCTGCAACACCAAAAACGCATACCATCCTTTGAACCTCGCGTCAACGGGAGGAAAGAACGGGGAGATGGTGGCGGGGAGCTCTGGCTGGGCTTCGGCGATTTTAAAAGGGTTCTGCAAACTCTCCAAATCCTGTGGTTCCTGGAGAACCTCATTTGGAATGTTTTTAACGGGTTTGTGGGAAGCAGATTTAATCAGCAGCTTGATATTCACAACAACATGCGATGTTGGGGTCACCACCGATTCTCCAACAACTTCGAATTTGGCAGAGATGAGTTGTGGGATCGGGATTTGCGAAGCCACCGCCATGGCATCTTCGAACTGACCACTTTCCAGGTTGAGAAACTTTTCAGCTTGAGATTTTGGCATCTTGGCAAGCTTCCCCAAAGTAAAACACTCAATGCTCTTATCGAGTTTGTCTGTATCCACGTGGGGAAGCTGTGAGATTTGCATATACTTATTTCCCTGAGGGTTGACAGCTTGATGAACGGCAGCCATCACTTCTACCGAGGCGGTGCACAGCTCCGTAAGCCTAAACCCAGCCGCAATATCGATCAGCCCGTTGAGCACCGTGGGTACTCTGGAAACACAACGCAGCTTGTCAGATTCTCTGCTGATTGCACGTCTTTGTAAATGCGCCCAGATGAGCTCAGCCACTTGTTCGGCAGAGTACTTTCCACGGAAAAGGGTCTGGAACTCTTTTGCGTGTGAGATTAGCTCGATAATCGACTCGGACGTTATAGGCTTGGAAGGATTAAAGTCGACAAGGTGCTCAACAAACAACGAGGCCGTCTCGGTGTGGATCCCCTGCTTTGTATACGAACGAGCAGAGTCCCATTTCGACTTTACCAATAGAGGCAAAAGAACTCCTAAGAGAATCACATACAAAACAACCAGTAACGGCGATCCAGCTCCTTCCACTAAAAACTTTGGTATGGCTATACCGTGAGAGACAGATTGCGGCCCGTCCGGGTGTCCGTATTTCAGGAAGTTCTCTCTTGTCACTTCGTCGGTTAGTGCCTTGTAAGCCTTGTTAATGAGCACAAAGTTCTGTTCCATCTCCTCTCTAGCAGCTTCTGTGAGATCCTTGGCAAGCTTATCCGGGTGGAACTTGAGGGACAGTTTTCTGTAGTGAGACTTGATCTCCTTTTCAGTAGCTGAAGAAGCGAGATTAAGGATTTCCCAGGGGTCGAACGCACCGCGTTCCGTAGTGAATTCGGGAACCATTTGGATCAGATAAAAAACAGCAGCATATCCAACTAAAAGCACCACAAGAAGCTTGTTGAATATTTTGGACTGGCTCCTTGCTTCGAACCGCCTCAGTTCATCAGCATTGTATGGCTTCACTGAAGAGTGAGTCTTTTCCTGCAACGACGGACCGGACAGCGCCTGCTTGACGTATTTGTAAGTTAGCGGTACCAGCACAACACATAGTATTGTGAGGACGAAAACCGGCCACGTCTCAGAGTTTTCGTCGTAGGCGTAGCGTGAGTCCATTGAAAAGTTTATATATAGGAGGGAGAATATATATATACGTGTTGAGTGCGATGTGGAACAGTGTCTTCCTAAAGATAATGTGTCATAATCGAGCAGCCGATACTCTTATGTGATGGTCAATTGTGACTATATATGTCCTTCCTGTAGAACTGTCAAAACATTGTCAATGTATAGGAGGAGAGTCAGACTATAACCTGTACATCAAGGGTATGCCCTGATTTGAGAAACTCAAAGCAAGTTGCATTTCCATGCTACTAGCCAATCTCTCTAAAGGAGTGGCGGCGAAACTTTTACATTTGAAGACCGAACCACTCTAAATGTCGGTGTCGTGTGTAATTGCGCAGATACATATGTATAGGAAACAAGGGTATGATTTTATGAATCTATCGCATCAATAATGGTACACGCGTCGACGTGCTGGTGTGAATGTGTCTTCTATGTACCTTTTCGGCCAGTTAACCGGTTCTCAATACAGGTTTCCCCAGAACTAGAGTCGCAGCACCTGCCGACAAGTTTTCCGCTCTTTTAATTCATAGATACATCTAAATAGCTCATTCAGGTGTTCTAGATGGGTCTGTAGTAGTTTCTGAAAATTTTAACCATCCTCTCTAATATAGACAACAGCCCCACCTTCTTATCCTGCTATTACTTGTGTGCCCGGTGAATATATTCGTCCCATAATAGCTGGCACCATCGTGGAGCTTGACAGATCATGGGGAATCAGTCCATCAGTATTGTCCCTTCACAACTTTGTCTCTATCCGGTAGAATGATTAGATTCTGATGCGTGCTCTGAAAATATTATCAGCCACTTGATTCAACGAATGCGGACCGCAGTAGAGCCCAGATTCTGATATTCGTCTTCAGGTTTTCTATGAAAAGTACATTCAAAAGTCCTGCGGGATAATTCGGCAATGAATTCGTCATCTACTTCAGCGTCATGAGATGATCGGCTAGGATGAAAGAACCACTCTTGTGACTTCATAGAGCTGATTCCTCCATATCTCAACTATCTTTCTTGAGTTTCATCCTAAGGAGATGATCTGCTATGTTCATAAAGTCTTATCGGCTGCAAAGCAATACCATTGTTGAAGAAGATTCCTTATTAAAAGCGTCCATAAAGACAGCTCATTAGGAATCGAAGCTAGCAGACTCTATACTCTTGGACGTGATATACAGTCATCATCAAGCATTTTTATCGGCCGCGGGCGGGTTGGTTTCTGTTGACGCAAAAACATAAGAGCAAACATCTACCCACCGAAACCCAAGCTGATTTAGATCCTCCCTCTCCATTGGTCACGGATAAGTGGCCTCACCCCAAAGCGGTTCCAGCTTCATCCGACGTCTTTCCCGGTCACCAACTCCCTCTTAAAAGCCCGGGGAAACAGTAAGTCACGTATGTTTGATAGCGCCTGTTGTCCTCCGCCACTCGACCATAACCAAGCAGTCTTCAGTGCCTCAAACCTCCGGTATTAGAACTTACAGACGTCTGACCGCCCATAGACCTAAGTAGATCGAAATTAAGCTAGGGCGTCCATTCTGATGTGAAACATTGCAATTTCTTTTTCGAAAACCTTGGGCATAACCTAGCAGTGACATGAAGGGGGTAGGTCAATGCGTGGAGAAAAACATTTCTGCTCACTCGTGATACTGATGAATCAGTTCATACCTATCGTCAGTAGACCTTACCGACGACAAAGGTTCAGTAACAAGAAGAAAACGATTTTCGCTAATCTCAGCGCCCTCTCAAAGATGCCAAATATTTTAAAACCTCCGTCAGACTTGTCTCGTGTGGCTACTCCATAATCATCGCAGTTATTACAATGAATGGGCACAGTCAAACCACGGATAAAGCATACCCGCTATATGTGTATTCTGGCAAAATACATGGAACATGGCCTTCTCGAATAGGGCCACATAGTTAACACTCAGATCTATGCATTTCAGCCTAATGCATACCTTTTTCAAGGAATACGGGTGGATATGTGGGTCAGGAAACTGAACGAGAGGGATCTAACGGTTTAAGGGGATGGTCAAGAATCGGGACGATAAGCTTTTTCTTGAAATGGAATTCCACGGCTTCAGAAAACGGGCAAATTTCGTGTACTTTTCGGAACGGTTGGTTAGCCAGATTTAAGCAACGCCATAGTCTCCCCTTAAGCAAAGGTCATGGTGCAGCGGCAAGTGTCGACAGCAGGGTTTTCGAGCAGAATGTACCACATATTCGGAAACTTATCGAGCAGTATTTTCCGGAAGAGGTATATAATACGATGGTCTGTATTATAACATGGCTCCAGACCCAAGCATCTCTCATAAGCAGCTTGCAGCTAGGAAGAAGTCTAAAACTAGGTTTACAGTGTTGCTTTACTGTGATGCGACCGGCTCGGTTAGGTGCCAAAATTATCATCGATGCTTCAAGAGAAGGACACCTGCATCGCGCAAGGTTGACTGCAACAACAACAAAAACACATGGATGGTCAGAGACGTCTTTTTATCCTTGGCTGGTCAAGTTCGGCCGCCATATTAGGCAGAAAAAGACTCGCAAGGTACTGCTTCTACTTGACAATTTTTCTGGGCACGGTAAGAGGATTGTCTTTCTCGTTTTGAAAATGTTTGTGTTGCTTTCCACCTTCTAACACAACATCACGTATGGTAGCCCCTCGATGCTGGTATTATCCTCGAAAGGCGGTAAAGAAGCAAGCAATATGACAATGCTTTAGGGCTTGCAGATGGAAATGAACCCAATATATAAGAGGTGGATGTTTTAACGGCAATGACTTGATCTGGAAAGAACTAGACCCGATTTGTCATTTGCTCGAGACACACGGGACTGATTTTTGGCGATGGTATTGACACGGAATGCGATGAGGAGCTGAAAGCGACAGCTGAGCTGGGAGCAACAATTGAAGAACTCTCGAAGGATGAGAATGATCCATACTTGGGCGTCAATGATGACGTGATCGCCAATGTCCCTGAAGGAGATCTATAAGAAAGAGAGGAAAGTGAAATCGAAGAAAGCGTGTCGCAGTAAAGAAAGATTCTTTGGACAAGAAAGTAGAGGTTTTCAGGCACTGGTGAGGACCATTCTTTTGTTTCTCCATCAGACTCAGGCTCGATATCCTTTCCTAGCTCTCCAGAGCAAAGCAAAGCGCGTTTTGGATTCACTGCCGCCCACCAGCTTGTCAAGGGACAAGCGGCTTTCGTGTGAAGAGTACACAGAGTAAAAAATTGATCAACGTTGGACTTCTTTTCTACTCTGTAATATATTTGTTTAAAGACTTTGATCGACCATGGTACTCTGGAAATCAAGTGATTACAGCTATTGTTTATGTCCTTTATCGAGTCAAAATACTTGACGAATCGCACTCAAATTATATTAGAACGGGTACTAAGATATATTCGGACTCACTCAAAGTATTGAGGAATATAAAAGCTACTCATATAGTCTGCCGTGCATGGAAGATATGCATCTTCATGCTCTTAATGTCACGTGAGCTTCATATGGAACATAAGTTCCAACAAGTTTCGCCAGCTAGAATCAGCCTAATGCATGGTGATGGTCCTTCCTGACATAATGCATTATATTGACCGTCTGTTTCAAAGAAAGAAGAAGCAAAGCAACCACAGTTATATTTACAGAAAATATGATCGATGCGGTAGTCACTATGGGTGACCCAACTAAACCATCCCTATACAAAACCTTCAAAAACTAAACCTTCAAAAACTAAATACCATGAATTAAATATACAATCTAGAGAAGAGCCACCAAGGCCACAACGAACCCTACAAGGCCGGAAGCGGCCAGTTTGCCCGAGCCGTTGGAAGGCTGGACAGAGGGGACGGCAGTGCTCTGTCCGGAAGTGACAGTGGACAAAGACGAAGAATAAGTGGTGACAACGTTGTTGTAAGTTTGGGAGCTGACAACGGGAATGGTGACCGCAGAAGAAGTGGAAGCGGCGGTAGCACTTGATTGTGCAACTGCTTCAGTTGGTACCAAAGAGAGAGTAGAAGCGGCGGTAGCACTTGATTGTGGAACTGCTTCAGTTGGTACCAAAGCGGAAGTAGAGCTCTCGCTTAATGGACATACGGTGGTCCTAACAGTAGCCACACCGTTAATGGTGGTTGTATAAGAAGACACAACCCCCTTAGAAGTGGTGGTGGAACAGGTGGTGTCCTGACAAGAAGTGACGGTGTATGTCTTAGTTTCAGCTGGCTGAGACTCAATGGCGGTGGATGTGGAGACAGCAACGGTGGTTTCCGTAGTTACAGGCTCCTCAGTCGCAGGACAGTAGGTGGTCAGCACTGTTGTCTTGCCATTAACGGTGGTTGTGTAGGATGAGACTGAGGCTGTGTTTACGGCGGTAGAACAAGAAGTTCCTTCACATTTGGTTGAAGTCAAAGTGACAAACTCACCGTTTTCTGTCTTGGGGGTTTCCTTTCCTGACTCGGGACAGTATGTAGTCATTACGGTAGTCTTTCCGTTGACGGTGGTGGTGTAAGAGGAAATGGAAGCGGTGCTAACGGCGGTTGAACAAGAGCCATCATTGCACTTTGTAGAAGTCAAAGTGACAAAGTCTCCTTCTTGTGTCTTGGAAGCAGCCTCCGACTCGGGACAGTAGGTGGTGACAACAGTAGTCTCACCGTTGACGGTGGTGGTGTAAGAAGAGACTGAAGCTGTGCTAACGGCCGTTGAACAAGCTCCACCGTTGCAGTCTGTAGAAGTCAAAGTGACAAAGTCTCCTTCGTGTGTTCTGGAAGCAGCCTTAGACTCTGGGCAATAAGTGGTAACTACAGTAGTCTTACCGTTAACGGTGGTGGTGTAAGAAGAAACTGAAGCTGTGGTCAACGCTGTTGAACAAGCTCCGCCGTTGCAGTCTGTAGAAGTCAAAGTGACATAGTCGTCGTTGTTGGCCTTGGAGCCTTCAGAAGTTGTGGGGCAGTAAGTGGTTACAACGGTGGTCTTGCCATCGACTGTGGTGGTGTACGACGAAACAGAAGCGGTGCTCAGACCAGTCGAGCACTTGTCTTCGCTGCAGGAAGTTGTGGTCAAAGTGACATAGTTGTTCTTTGATGTAGGAACAACGGTGGGGACCACAGTGGCCTTACCGTCTTCGGTAGTCGTGTAACTGGAGACAAGACCCGTTGAGGTTCCTGTGGTACACGTGGTGGAGTCGCACGAAGTGTAAACAACCGTTGTGGTTGGGTAATATGTCTCAGAAGTCTCAGCAGCAACGCTTCCCGTTACCGTTGGCGTAATAGTCGATGTGACATACACGGTGGTGGCCTTACCACTGATGGTTGTAGGAACCGGGGAAACCACAGCATCCTCGGTAACGGTCGTGCATCCGCCGTTGTACTCGCACATCGTGTTGGTGACTCTGATGGTGGAATAGATGGTGGATGTTGTTTGTGGATCAACAGATCCAGGATACGCATCGTCTGCGGACACCTTGAACAAAGTCGAAGTTGACTGATGTGTTATGGTCGAGTTGGTGGTGCAACTTGACGAGGCACTCATGGAGATGGGGGCCGAAGAGTTTCCATAGTAGCCGAACCCAGCAGCTGAAGCGAATGATGGCAGTAGCAGAGCAGCCAGTGTGTGGTATTTCATAACGAGTGACAAAGTGGTCTTAGCGCAAGATGTGCGATGGCTTGCGTTTATATATCGTACCGCAGCATGGCTGGCCTTTTCAAGGGTATATCCCTGCCTGGCGCGCCTTGCATGCAGCGTGGCAGGTAAATCGTGCATACATGCGCATATGCATGCATGCGAACGAGGTAACGCGTTTTTTCGGACTGTCTAGACTGTTCTGATCCGGAGGGCCCTAGAATCCGCAGGCCGTTCGAAGCGGTGGATTCTGCGATAAAACTTTTACGTATGAGGAGTCTAGTGTTCAGAGCTTGTCCTTCTGGAGAGTATGATGTTTAGAGTCTACTGAGACAAGCCTCTTATAAGGTATGTCATGCTACTGCCACTGAATATTCTTGTGGACATACCTAGGGAGCATGGTAGATATGCAGCCCAACAAATTCTCAGAACGGATAAGGACACGGATTCGGTAGACGAATTTCTGCAGCGCCTCTTATTGGGCACTCTCAAAAGAACTGATGTTAGCGGAGTCACTGGCATTTCATGTCATGGACCTTTTCTTTTGTAAGCTCTATTTTTCTCAAGCACACGTTCTCGCTTATACAAAAGGCATCTATTTATGAGTATTAGTAGAGTTTAATTTACAGCCTTTTGTCACCAGACGACCCCTTTCAAGACTCACTCCTGCACCATTCTATGTGACAAATATGAACAGACATCTTTTTCCGCATTCATCAAGCAGAGACTGCGGTTTCGGTTGCAATATAATACATATCCACAACATTCATATTGAAAACTTTATAAATTTCAGCACTTGGGCCGCCTTGCGTATAGAAAGCCGCCCTTTTATTGAAAAGCATTCGCAGGAATCTGACCTTGCTCATGGGAGGTTTTAAAAGTCATCATAGCGGCATTATAGTCCCAGCTAACCTGCTCACACAAAATATAGCTAAACTGCATGTTGAGCTTTGTATCGGTAAACACCTTTTCCAAGATCTGCTGCTGGATCGGTTGCAGCTTGCTCACCATTTCATGATGAGGTTCAGGGTGACCGGTCGGAATTACTTGGGGAGCCCATGGACCAGTCCCGGCAGGATACCTTATCAACAACATATCAGAAGCTACAATCATGGAGTTATTTGGTCCTGGAACCACAACAAACGTCCGGTCAAAGGACCTCTTCATCAGCAGATTATGCTGAGCCTTTCCCGCCATCCTTGAGTGCATTCCGCCGGACCTCTGAAGCTGTGGGGCTTGCGGTTTGTCAACTTCTTCAAACTCCCCATGACAAACGATGAGGATCCCTCCAATCTGGGAATACGACCAGGACTCAATGGCAAAGTCCTGTGGCGACTCCAGAAGCCTGTGCAAAGATTTCGGCAGCGACTGGAAGATTTTCGATATCGGCTCAACCCCTTTGTAAAGTCTCGCCATGCGGGATCGCTCGTTGGATATCCTTGCCAGGTTCCGTGAGTTGCCCAGATAGTAGTTCCAGGCCTGGGAAGGGTTTATGCTGTTTTCCAAGGGGAGTGAAGGATGCAAAGAGTCCACCTGATAGGAAAACTGTGATTCTGCGCTATACAGAGATAATAAATCCATTCTATTTGAATCCCACAGCTTCAAATAGTTTGAGATGAACCCTGTAGCCAAGGTTTGAATGTCTGTGGTCTCGAAAAATAAAGGCTGCTGATTGGTGACGGGCAATTTGGTTATGCTGCTCAGTCTGGACTCGTCCCGCAACACTTCCCCATCCAGCACCACCAGCATGGGAAACAGGTTTACAAGATCAAGCTTGTATGAAGGCTGTTGAACGGTGATTGGGTTGTTGACCACAACCAGCTCACGTAAATTGTAAAACTTGTTCTTGCAGGACTCGAAAAACCGAGATTTGGAGATCTGGTTGCTTTCCAAAGAGAGATTTTTCAGATGCGGGAAAGTTGATCCTAGAACCGATAAATTACTACTGGAACCATCGTTGAAATTATTTCTAGCCAGACTTACAGTCTCCACAATAAGTTTCTCCTGCCCAGCTAGCTTCATAAGGGCAGGAAACATTTTGGAAGAGGTGGAAGCTGTTGCGAAAAGGCCGTTGCCCACCAGAGTTGGGTCGTTGATCATTTCCGTCAAATCGAGCATCTTGGCTTGAGGGTTGTATCGACTTTTCAGAAAACCTTTTAGTAAATCTATCGTGGATGTGGTTCCTTGCGTTATATTTGTCTGAGACACTTTTGGGTCACAGACATTGATCTTGAGAGAGTTCCCAGCAAACCTAACCCCGGACCAGCCTTCCAGGGCTATGGCATCTTTCTGAGAACGAACAAATGCCTTTATGGCATTCGACATGGGATCTACGCTTACGCTTTGTAAACCGATTTTAGTTTTACGGCTAATGAACGAAACCAAATCATCTTTTGAGGCATTTTGCCAGCCTTGAATTTCCACCTGAATAGCATTTTGGCTCGCCATTTCGTTAGCTCGGTGGGAAATCGATTGCGGGCTTTGAGGAAAAGTCGGGCGCATCTGGCCATTCATATCCACGTCGTTTGAATTAAATCCTCCGAATCCTCCACCTCCACGACCACGGCCTCTTCCTCTAAAAGACATGTTTTTAGAGGCACGAGATGAAAAATGACAGATAGGGTGATGAGAGATGAGGTGTATGGTGGTGCAGAAAAAGAATATCCGGCACTGGTGTCTGGATGAGGATATACTAGACCGATTACATCATGATCACCTGCACTATTATTGTGCAGCTCTTTCTTTGTAAAAGCCAAAATTTGTATTTTGTGCTTCCATTTTTTGTATCTCGCAGCAACGAGCCTGTCAAAATTCTTTGCTGGGCAAGACTTGCATGGTTTACTGTCAACAGTCAAGGGGCAGGATCATGAAGGAATAAAGGTGTTTCACAATAGGAAGCGGAATCGATTGAGCGGGGGTCTTAAGGTTTACCCTTTTTTTTTTTCAGTCACAATAAGCTCAAATTTCTCATTGAGACATTCAGTTTGGACCTGTCTCTCTTTTTGATAGAATACACCTCTCATCAACACTACCGTGACTGGGTGGTGTTGACTGAAAAATTGTCAGGAGATTGCTCGTTGAGGGCGAGTGCCAACCGATGATGCAGATCCATCTCTTAGGCAATGAGTATTGTCCCAGGGTAAACCATCGTAGCCTGGTGCATCCATCAATCAGCCTCCTTGTTCTTCTCTTCAATCAAGCGTCATCCTTCTTTGCGTATGTTGATCTTTGTTTGACAAGATGCGGTCAACATGCTTCGTGCTCTGTTAAGAGGCTTCTATTTCTCACCAAGACGTTGTTGAAAAGCAAGGCTACTTTTGAGTATATCTTTATCAAAGCACTCTCGGTTTCGTAAGTATGAGAAACCGCTTCCGCTTCGTGTACCTCTTTAATCCGACCGATGGCGGAAATACGTTAAAAGGTACGGTTTTGGATCATATGGTTACTAGTGTGAGAGATTAGCGTGGGCAAATCTCAGAACAGCGTCGAACATATACAACAAAATAAAGGGAGTCTTCACCAAACTTAGACGGCTGTGTAGGAGTAGCCTGCGTGAGGATGAGATGGATCAAAAAGAGGCGTTTTGGGTATGATCTTTTCCCTGGCAGTGCGCTATGGAAGATGATAACTAGATCCAGAAGAATGGTGGTTTAGCGTTTGTGAAGCCTAAAGGAAGATTAGGAGAACTTTGCAACAGTAATACAGACACAACTCAGAGGATGACAAGATTTCAGTTTCAGTGGTGAGCTCTGCGCATTCGTTTGATCTGAAATAGAAAAAGATCTATCTTTTCCCCTAAC
>JAJLSF010000453.1:0-21480 GCA_030567395.1 Citeromyces hawaiiensis
AAAATCTGAATCGCTATGTATCGAATTTGACCGCTATTGTCATCCTCCAGAAGAACGTTTAGAGAAACATGTCAGCCTAGAAGTCGACCAAAGCCTAAAGAAAATCACAATCACCACCGCGATAGTGCTTATAACTTGATGTTGACTTGAACGCAGACCCGTCTCTATAAGCAGATTTGCTTCTCCTAGCAAACTTAGTCCGGCTAGGCAATAATTGAACAATTAAGCCTAATTATAAAAATAATAAACGTCAAAGAACAGAAATGACGAGAGGCGAACAGAATATAAAGTAGGTAAAGTTTGTATTCAACGACTAATTAATTAGATTTTTTTTCGACTTCAACTATGAAGTCTTTATTCGCAAAAACATCAAAAAACTGCTCTTTTATGAGATGAATACGCCGAAAAACAACATCATAGCAGTTAAAGCGCCACATGCACTCTTGATATCAAGTTAACATGCTCCGTTGCTTCTTATAACCGCCAAGCCTTGGTCCATTCCGCATTCATAGGCCATCTTGACAGTATAAAAATTCATTGTACGTGGACATCCCACATGAAAAGCCAGTGAAAAAACATTGAGTTCCGTTGCACTAAAGATTGAGGTTCTCTTGACATTATGTTGACTGGTGAGAGAATGTTAACTAGTCACTGAGGTTCATGAAGGGAGTCTCAAGGTGCATAATCATATCTCCCAAGTTTTCCAACCAATTAGCCTATTTAGAAGTTGGCAATGAGGATGAGCACAATAGGGTATTTTATTGCAAGAAAAATAGAGTCTTGAGAGGCGCACGCTTCGCAAAGTACAAACGGCACAAATTCATGGCGGGACTTGGCTTACATGATGCATGAAATTAGTACGGTTGATTTTACATACCACGGAAAGCATTCTTACTTGCTCTTCTTCTGCCCTCATACCTCTGTTTAGATCTGCCCGAGTTTTTGCCCTCGATTTTGGGCTGCTGCTTCTTTTTAGGAGTAAAAGTAAACTCTGCCTCGCCTTTGGCGTTCTTGTGTAACCTAACCTCATTACGTCTCTGCCTTTCATTTTCTCCCGATTGGTTGATCCGCGAAACTTGTCTGTCGAACGATTCAGGCTCGAAATCCATCACCTCATCTTCTTCAATGGTAGATAGTGGCTTCATCTCAGATATGAGATCTTCATCCTTCTTACGGTTCTTTGCTAGCTGGCTCTTAACTTTTTCGTTCTTGATTCTATCATGGTCCGAATCACTTTCTGATTCGGAGTCTGACTCCGAGTCACTATTCTCAGAATGACTACTCTGAGCCATCTCCTCCTCAACAGCTGTTAAGCTCTTCTGTACAGGGTTCAGCTGCTTATAGTCGTGCGACTGCTCGTCAACTTGGAATTCAGGGTTGGTGAACATTTCAGCAAAACGGTCATCATTAATAGCATCTCCTCCAACTTTATCTTGCAATCTTCCAGCCAAATCACGATTAACACTGACTTTTGTATGTGACACTGCACCGGTACTCCTAATACGAGATTCACGCTCTTTCTCAAGTCTATCGCGAACCTCCTTTTCACGCAAATCACGAGCAGAGCCCAAATTGGCAATGAGCTTAACTCTATCGTAAAGCTCGTTATCGATGAAAAACCCATGCATATAGGCGCGAAGCACTTTGGAACCGATTAAATGAGAAATACCCAATTTGGCAACATCTTCCTTGCTGATGAACTTGTAGTTGGAGTAAACGGTGTCCGATGGTTTTTCTTCCAGCTCCTCCGTGACATTGTCAAGAAAAGAGCACCATCGGGGAGCAGGGCCAAGCTCTGGAACGTAGTATGTATGCATGGGAATCCCTTCGTTTGCCGTGAAGAACATGCCTGAATTAGGGATATGCTCAACGTCGTTGATATCTACAGATGGCTCCATAGCACAAAATGGATCCCCGGTAAACCTATCCCATACTTTAGCTATCCGCTTATCAGATGACAAGATTTTTTCAGTTCCCTCTAGCCAAATTAGCTTCTTAACTGCATACCCGTAACCTTGATCTTTCACAATAGACGGGGCTGAAGTTCTTAAATCGTACAAAAGAGTCTTACCGTTGGACGTTCCAGCGGCAAAATTGATCCCGTCATTTTTAAATTTGACACTGCTAACTTCCTGCTCTCCTATCGCCAATTTAGCTACCCGGTCACGTGATCTTGGATCCCAAAATTCTACACTACCATCTTGCAAAGCTGCAGCAAAGAGTCCATGGACAAATGCCACGTCAAGGTCATTTACTCCAGCCTGTGAGTCTAGAACAAACGGCTGCATGAACCTTCCTCTGTCTAGATTCAACCTGTACACTTCTGAGCCTGATGCACCCACGTACAGATCTGCGTTCCACGGGTTATATCCAAGACATCTCCCAAATTTGGGTATTCTTGTCTTGTGGTGGACTCCGCCCTTTGCCTGGAACTCAAGACTTCTATCGTTTTGCAAATGAACAGACTTGGACCAATCGTTCGAGAGTATGAGAAAGTCTACATTTTCACAATCTGTATGGCGGTCAAACTTTAGCGACAGGTTAGCAAAGTCGTAAACATGAATCTGCGGTTTGTAGGTTCCTGTTGCCATAGCGTATTGACCATCAGGTGAGACTTTGATCTTGTTTGATGCTTCAGAAAACTCAAAGTCTTGGATTAAATCGATTCTATTTTGATAGTCGATATCGTATTTTAATGATCTTTTTCTTTTGCGCGCAATCCAGTCCGGTAGTGACCGTGACACGTTGGACCCGGAAACCTGGTACACGGAAACGTTACCACCAGTTGATTTGAGAACCATTTGTATGAGAGAAGAAAAAAAAAAAAAAAAAAAAAAAAACGGAGCACGTGACCTCATCGAAGTGCAGGATTAAACCATATCGTCCCCCGCACCATGTTTTCGACGTTAAACTTGTCCTTCGAGATGCACTATTTAAAGATCTACAGCTATTGTGACGCTATAGAATGCTGAAAGCTTAACGTTTTACCAAAATTAGCATTCGAAACAACCAGTAGAGAACTAATTGTACAGTTTTGAAAACTGTAAGCCAATTTTATTATGATCTTTGTTGGAAAAGTCTTACATATCGATTATCGAATAGACAGACCGATTTTCTAGAGCACACCAGTGAAGCAATGACCAAGGCTCTAAATTTATGTGCCGTTTTGTATCTCACAGCTTTCGACATCGAAAACAGAAATGGCTCAACTCGATGTGTCCCTTTTGTTCGGTTTGCAACCTTTTAGGTAAAATATAACAATGGTTTCTGAGATTGTCTCTTCAGGCACGAGCCCCTATAGCAGCTCAGTTCGAAAATCATGGCCCATGTGACGTAATTAAAGACATATATGAGCTTCAGCCTGCTTCTCTCATCAACTCTGTTAAAACCAAACGACGATGTGACAATGTGATTCATTTTATGAAAGACCAAACCCGCGATCATTCATCGCTTGGAAAGGATTTCGAGAGAAACCGATTAATACGTCGACTCAAAATGAAAAGGGAACAGACATTATGCAACACAAACCATGCTTCCACATGTTCTTAAAAGTTGGAAGGAAATCAAGCGGCAACTCTCCTGGCTGATAGTTCACAGGTGTCTAAACAACAAATTTTGATTGGTTAAAGTGTACGTATTAATAAGTGCATTGCATACATTATATGCGATGGCACAAAGAAAGAATGGCAGCTACGAATGTATGTAAGTAAGGTGAGCCCTCGGAGATTTCGTCGGCAATAATTACGCGTGGTTGGAGATTGAGCGAGCTTGAAGGATTACGGTTTTCAGCTGCGAAATTGTCAGAAGGGAGGTGGTTTGCAGTGATAAAAGTGGCATCATTCTCCTGCGTAGCCTGAAACAGCTTCAACAGGCGGTTCAGACGGGGGTGCAAGATGCTGTGAAGAATTCATGGATCCTTCAAGGGAGAGTTTGTGCTGCTGATCTAGGGATTCCTGAAGCTCAACCAATATAGAGGGACTGAAAATAGACGAAGAATACAGAGGTTGTCTCTGGTTAATTGTCTGCAGGCGTTCAGGGTCATGGCGTGGGAGTTCAGTATGGTCGGATTGTTCAGCCTCTTCTTGAGGTTCAGAATGGTAATAAATCTTAGGTTGTTCAAAACGGTCAGATTGCTCCGAGTTTTCAGAATGGTCAGCATGCTCCAGAGTGTTGAGACTCTTCAAGCTGTTGAACCTGATCAGGATGCCCGCTTTCTGCCGAAATGACGGGCAGCTCATTAAAATCCTTCTGCTCAGGCGCCTGCTCGAAACCAATCGCAGCTTGAGCCAAAACGTGAGGAAAGCTTTCAGCGGTAGTGTAAGCAAAGCTTTGCTCAGAGTCGGACGATCGAGCATATTCTGCCACTTCGTTGTCTTCCTCATTTTATGCAATTCATTCTCAGAAACCTCATTTTCTGATCCCTCATCTTCAGAACCCTCACTTCCAGTCGAGTCGTCTTTCTGAACGGTCACATAGTTTTCCTCCTCACTTTGATTGACTGAACTTTAGAGATGTAACGAGTTTGATCACAGGTAGATCCGAATCTTCTAGGAAAACATTGGAATCAGCTTCTTCAACGAACGATTCCTTTCCTTCCTCATATTCATTCTCTATCAGATCATTTAAAAAATGGCAGCTACGAATATATGTAAGTAAGGAGCTTAGCTCCCGATAACATAAAGTAGGGAATCAAGTACAATCAATCAGAATAATTCAGAGTAACAAATGAAGACTCAGATTTACAAATAATTATTGATCCCATCATTTGAAGATTCATGTGGTGAACCCCATCCCTTGAACAATTAAGCGTCTGGATGCGCGTAATTAATCATCGCACTACCTCATCGCTATCAGATGGATTTGCTGATAAGTTCACAGTTCTGGCACCTGTTGGAAGGAACAAAGCGGCGAAGAAAACAGCAATCTCAAGAAAGCTCTCTCAAAGTCTCTGAATGCTGTTTTTCGCAGAGAATAGACTGCCCCGAGGGGCGCACTTCTACAACAGTGGAAGTAGACCTCAGATTAAGGGACGGCCATCTGGATGTCCTTAACGAAGTATTGCTGATCACAATACCTCTGGACGGTAAAACTGAGGAGATTGTGAGGGCACATTTGCCACTTTACGAAAAGCCACGCATGGATAGTGCCATTCAACCTGTACTTCCTTTACTAGTAGTCACAAGAAAGGAAAAGCTTGCTTTTGTCGAGGTTATTTTCGGTGTTTGTGTAAAAGAGGGAATCCTTAATTCAAACTCTCAAGTTTTGATTTACCAGCTACAAGAAATTTTCAAAGCTCGTAAGATAATAGGTGAGCCTGAGAAGAAAAAAATCTCGCCAAAAGATTTCTACGACGTGGTTACGGAATCCACTAAAAGTAAGCCTACTGGCCACGTGAGCGTTCCTGGACTTGACGCAGATCTTTTCCCTTTTCAAAAGCAAACGGTGATGTGGATGCTTTCCATGGAAGGTGTTTCTTATGCAGAAAACGGTCACATAAAACGAGAACCATTTTTCAAAGGAGAAAATGTCCAGGCGTGCTTGGATAAGCTGTCTTTTGGCTGGGAAGAAATCAATGTTCCAGACCGTTTTTGGTACAACCGTTTCACCGGCAACGTAGTCTCTGAAAAGACAGCGATACTTTTAATGGAAAACTTGAGCCCGCAACCTTGTCAGGGTCTTCTTGCTGAGGAGATGGGGCTAGGGAAGACGGTAGAAACGGTTGCTTTAGTACGACTGAATCCTCGTCCTGCTGAGCAGCTCAAAAAACAGGTGTATGACCATATGGCCGAAAGAACCGTTTCCCAGTGTGGAGCCACTCTTGTTATATGTCCCGAGACGATTCTATCCCAGTGGGAAGAGGAAGTGCGATCTTTGTGTCCGTCTTTAAAAGTTACTGTTTACGGTGGGGTTTACGGCGGGGACGAGGAAACAAATCCTGTTGAAACAGCACAGTACCTCTCGCAGATGGATATGGTTCTCTGTTCGTACCAGACTGTGTCTCGAGAGATTTTCCGCTTTCAGTTCAATCCAGGAACCCGACCGAAAAGGCGATGCGTAAATACTCGTATAGACTACTCTTCACCGTTGGTGCTTCTGCAGTTCTGGAGGGTGGTTCTAGATGAAGTACAGACTGTTTCAAACAAAGTTTCCAACAGTGCCAAAATTGCAAGAATTGTTCCCAGGTTCCATGCTTGGGGGGTTTCAGGAACGCCTATACGCAAGAGTCTTGATGACTTGCACGGTGTTTTGAGTTTTTTGCGATTTCACCCGTTTTACGACTTTGCTTGGAAAAAGCTCGTAAGTAACTCTATGGAATTCTCTCGACTGTGGAGCAGCATAGCTCTTCGTCACACAAAGAGAATGGTGCACTCGGAGATCAAGCTTCCAGAACAAAACCGCATTCTTCTTACTGTGCCCTTCACTTCAGTAGAGCAAGATAACTACAACCATGTTTTTTCCTCTTTTTTGGAGGATGTAGGACTCAACAGCTTAGGGGAACCTGCTCACGTGCACTGGGAACCCACGCCTACACTTTTGGCTCTCATGCGGACGTGGCTGCTGAGACTTAGACAGTGCTGCTGTCATGCGAAGCTGTCTACCAAAAGAAAACGACAGGATTTGTCTATTGAAGTCCGATCTGTCGATCAAGTTTTGGAGGAAATGCTGGAGAATGCGCAAAATGAGATCTTGCAGCATGAAAGAAGCTTGTTTTTGCATTTTCTCAAACGAGGTCAGCTCTACGAATTGCACAAGGATCCGAGTGGTGCTATCGGCTGCTGGAATGAGTCTATGGAGAAGCTTCTGCAGATTGTCGATAAACCAAAATGGTGGCTGGATATTATACATAGACACTATTTCTTTATAGGGTCCGCCCATTATCAAATGTATCATCCGGAGGGGGAGATGAAGGTGGAAGGAAAAGTGGAGGGAGAAGTGGAAGAGTTACCGGACGAGAAACTCACTCCCGAGCAATTATTCCACAGAGAAAAGGAGCTCCACTATTACGCCATGGCTGAAAAAGTGCGTAGCGATATTTTGACCGAGTTTATCAAAAAAGTCGACCAGCTTGTTGCGTCTTTTGAGGGATCCACTTTATTCAGCCATGGCATAATCCCCCAGTCAGCAGGCCTGCAATCCATGAACTTTCTAGAGAACTATTCTCTTTTGATTCAACAGCTCAATCTACAGGCGGATAAACTCAACGGTTGGCTAACAGAAACAATTCGCCTGCTCACAATCCCGCTTTCTGGCTCGGAGAACGAAGATGAAAGGGGAAAAGAGTACGAACAGTCTTTGGACCAGCAAGAACTGGCCTTTACATATCTTGAGATTGTGCAAATGTGCTTGAAAGATAGAGAGATGGCAATTATGGCCTTGAATGACAAGTCGGTACTCAAGATGAAGATTGAGATCCCCACAGGGCCTAGGTCGGTCTTTTATGACGAATTGAGTGCTATTCGTGAAACTATTATCCCATCAGCTTGTCATGATCCGGAAAAGTCTCTTAGGTCTCTTTTAGTCTCTTCCCGTAATGCCATGGAAGCCATGAAGCTTGCGCCTTCTGACAAGGTGCAGGCAAAGATTGCAGAAAAGGAGATTTTTATTTTCGAGGAAATCCACTCGCAGGTGGAGAAGGAGTTTGAGAAACAGAGAAAGAGTCTCAATCATATCAAAAAACACATTTTCGCCCCGCTAAACGATATCTACAACGCTCGAATCGAGTACTACCGTAATCTGCAGGCGATATCAGACTCGGTAAAGAGACTAGACCCCTTTGAATATCCTGATACGCTCAGCCATTCTTTAAACCAAGTCGACAAGCTTGTACAGGAGGGAAGGGCCTCCATCGCGGCGAAGATTACCAGAAAACGGTACTTGGAGTCTTTGGGGTCTTCACAAGAGCAAATTTGCATCATATGCACTGGTCCCATTACTGTGGGATCGCTCATAGACTGTGGACACCAGTACTGTCGTCACTGTCTTGACGAGTGGCTTTTACACCGCAGCGTGTGTCCTCTATGTAAGAAAAGAGTAGATAGAGCTCACTTGTACCATTTTCAGTACAACCGGTCCAATTTACAGGGACAGATGGTTGTTGAGCCAGAAGTTAAGCATCGTAAAATTGATCAGCTTTACGAGATATATAAACCTTTGGATGCTGAAACACTGCAGCAAATTCAGGATACCGACGTTGTGAAACCGTATGGGTCTAAGATTGACTTGATAGTCAAGCAAATAAAGTGGCTCAAGTCTCAGAATTCGGACGTTCAAGTGGTGGTGTTCTCGCAGTGGGCAGATCTACTGAATATCTTGAGTGTTGCGCTGAAGCAGAACAAAATCTCTGTTTTAGGCACGGGCGAATCTCTGAAAAGGAAATCGGGGAAAAAAGTGAAAGATGTAGAGATCTTCAGAAACGACAAGTCGGTGACTGTTTTCCTGCTTAACGCCAGAGCTCAGTCAGCCGGGCTCACTCTTGTAAACGCATCTCATGTATTTCTGTGCGAGCCGCTAGTCAATACAGCTTTGGAACTACAGGCTGTAAGTCGGATCCATAGAATCGGCCAGAAAAAGCAAACCACGGTGTGGATGTTTGCCATTGAGCATTCAGTGGAAGAGTCCATCATCAAGTTCTCGACTCAAAAGAGGCTCGAGCTGATACGCAACATAGAGCACCATGCTGACGAGAACGAGCGCGAAATCGAGGATATGGTGGAACTGACAAAGAATACTAAAGAAATGATGGAGAAAAAGGGAGAGCAAGGCGAAGTTGTGAGAAATGAGGATGTATGGGCATTGATCTTCTGTGCAAGTGTAAAGTCTTGAGACGGAAGTTTCTTTAACTGACTTATTTTTCTGAGACTACGGAGTCTTTGAAGCGAAGCGGAAATGACGATGGATCAGAGAGTGGTGTAGCTGTTCTAAAGCAAATGCGTCAGTTTACGGTCATGTATTTCCAAGGGTCACCAGATGATCAGAGTTGTGCAATATTATGCACAGTCATGCAAGTTTGCTCGACTTTGTTTTCGAGAGAGAAGTACATTCAAGAGAAAATCGAATTCATATGAGCTCTATAGTGGTGAGATTCTTTTTTTTCCAGCTCGTCAACGATCCTGATGCGACCTAGAGCCGAGGTCTGAACAAAGATCAGATCACCGCATCTGGTGACCATTATAACATTCCAAGGCATTGACTTCAGTGAACTTCCAGTTTGGGGAAGCACCGTGTCAACTGACCACACCGCTCAGATGCGATTTTGAGGTGGCTTAACTCAATGGGGTGGAACTCTCTTATATGTTAATCAAACTATCCATTTTCGACTTTGAGTTTCTTTTGTCGTGAGAAGATGGTGAGTGTTTGTAAGTGTGAATTTATTACCACCAGCGAGACATATTTATGCCGTAGAGCCAGTCTATGATCCTGTAACGGTCAATTCTAGAAACAACAAACCGAGCCATGCGTTGATCTTTCTCAAAGCCATACACCGCAGTAAACTCTGAATGCTCAAGGTTTATTGTCACACTTTAAGGATCAATAAATTATTGGAAAACAGAGGGGGGTACACGAGGAGATGGGGATTTCAGTGAGATGATTGAAAATTGCTCGCTCTCGGTCTCACTCGCCCACCCTGAAAAACCAAACTTGAAAATGGTTGGCACACTACTTTGTTTTTGCAACTTTTAAGCGCAGGTTCAGTAGAGAAATTTTGACCCACTCGAATTCTGTTCACTTCATACTGATCACAAGAGCTGGATCTAAATAGATTGTGGAAAGTTTGACTCACTGGTTTTCGACTTTTCCGTTTCGCGAGTCATCCCTTAAATGATCGGCGCACTACCTTTTATTTGACGACTTTAAACCCAAGTTTAGTAGAGAAAATTTCACCGCACGCGAAATTCAAGGCTACCTTTCTACTTGCTTAACGGCACCCTACAGAATGACCACAATTTCCAAGATCGAAATCTCTTGATCAATAGTATTAGGGAAAACATTTAACTGGTATGTCAAGTATCAAATTTGTCTGCTGGCCAAAATCAAAGGGCACAATTTTGCTTTCAGACAGCGCTTTATGAGCTTGATTGTTATTGAAATCTCCAAGCCTAATTCGATACGTCAACAAACGAAATTGGAAGCTGTGAGGAAACGCACTATCCATGTCTCGAACGTGTTTGGTGGAGAAGTTCTTGTCGCACGCAAATTCTAAACCATATTTGCTGAATACCGGAGCCGAGTCTAAATATTTTGTCAAAACTCTGACAGTGGAGCACTCAGTTTTGCGAGTCTGCTGCTCCCCCTCGCAGGAAACCAAACCCGAAATGGTTGGTGCACTACCTCTATTTGCGACTTCAGACGTAGGTTTAACAGACATTTTTTCCTGAGTAGAGAATCATGTGCTAGCAGCAATGATTTAGGTACAGTGGAGAGGTAATCGCCATCCTAAGAGCGAGTGAGTGCCTTTCCGAACTACCATTATCATCATATGATATTACCTCATAATCCTTGGATACCACATATCAGGATTCTCTCTTTGTATACAAATGACCACCACAGGCATCATTGGCGAAACACAGTCCTTATATTTCTACCATCTGCATGTAGTCATTTGCCCTTTTTTCTATGATGCCGAATTTTGGAATCAATCAGCATTCGTATATGCACTCAAAGTTGGAAACCCGTTCCTGGTTCGACCTAGTGAAAAAAAAGCTATATTTAGCTAGTGCCGCAGTCATTCTGTGCTCATCGTAGAGCTATACGAGCTGAGTCTAACCATCGGATGCTTCCGGCGGAAGCTCACATAAAAAAAGTACATCAAGCGAGCCGTAGCTTAATCCGGCATTCCTGGGGAAGTATACTTAACTATGCAATCCCATGCATGATGCTGTAACATACGCGGTCAATGAAGCAGTGAAGTGATCACCTAGTATAGTCTTGAACCAAAGAGAGCTGACGGATACTGGAATCAGACACTCTCCCTAGGAACACCAGCTTCAAATAGAGGCAGGTATTACTACACCTTTTTATTGCTTCCTATCCAGTATGCTATTATAGTAAACCGCAGATATGACTTATATGCTAGAATTGCTAGTAATATAATGCTCAAATCAATGGTTCATATATTCCCTTCGAAAAAACATTCTTACGTAGTTCGATAGATGAGTTTTACTGAAAATGGTATACTTTAAAGCACAAGCGATGTCTTCTATTGACTTCTGATGTCGACATATGAACGAGTGACGGTATCAAAGCTCAACTGAAGGAATCACAATTCTATGAAAGCAGCATTGGCCAACAGCCAGCCCCTCCTGACGTCGTCTCCGGTTCTCGCAGCCTGGAGTCTTTCAATATGCTCAACTACCTTGGCAGTGTATACTTCATGAAGCTTCTCTGCAGTTGCCTTCTCACACTCACTTTTTGAGCCCCAATAAAACTATCCACAGTCACCTTAATGGCCCTATCAAGATCATAGCTCGATACAAACTCGCTCAGACGCATCTTGGCAAAGGACTCCGCTATACGCAAGATACTCTCCAAATGTCTCACAGTGATGGGAAAACTTCCCGTTGAGATACTTTCTCTTCTGAGATCCGCATACACCTTTGAGACCTTGTCCATGTCCATCTGGTTGAGTTTGGGATGCATTTTTGTGCGAGCATAATAGATGTACTTGGCCAGAAACTCTTGTGGAACAGGAGAGATTTCGTTCTCCTTTTCGAGAACTGCGCCATCTTCAAGAGGATGAGACCGTGTATGGGAGTCCACTACGAACTGAGCTAGTCTTTCGTCAACTTCGGGATCCACCAAGTCTTTCACCACGCAGAGGATATCGAAACGAGACAAGATCGGTTCTGTCAGATTCACATTCTGCGACAAGTTCAAAGTGGAATTGTATCTTCCAGACACCGGATTGGCAGCTGCTATAATGGCACACCGAGCCTGCAAAGAGGTGACGATACCGGCTTTGGAGATGGATATACTTTGCTGTTCCATAGCTTCGTGAATAGAGGTTCTATCCTGGTCGTTCATTTTGTCAAACTCGTCAATAAGACAGGTTCCTTTGTCTGCCAAAACCAGTGCACCACCTTCTAGGGTCCACTCTTGTGTTATGGTGTCTTTGCGCACACTTGCGGTCAAACCAACAGCAGAAGCACCTTGTCCCGTAGCAAAAACTGCTCTGTGTGAAGTTTTTTCTACATACTTGAGAATCTGCGATTTGGCTGTACCCGGGTCACCCAATAGGAGAACATTGATGTCTCCTCTGATGGAGTGCTTACCATTTACATCTTTGGGGACTCCGCTAAACAGAGAACACGCCACAGCGGTCTTGATATCATTGTGACCATAGATGGAAGGAGCCATGGAGGAAATGATCTTGTCAATGACACCTCTTGTGCGAGAAAATTTGTAAAACTCATCTTCCTCTTCCTTGGTCCATGCCATGCCGGTACCAGCGTCGGTGCCGGACTTGGATTTCACGCAATTAGCTTCGATAACTGTGGCAAAGACGGGGAATCCGTTCTTGGCATTTAATTTACCATCGTAAGAGTTTCTGTAGATACCCACGATTTCCACTTCTTCACCTGGTTTGGCCGCGTCTACCAGATCCCATAGTAAAATCACATCTCTATGACGAGGGAGCCTTCCTGCAGGCACCTCAGAAGGCGACTCTTGCAAGGTTAGACGTTGGTAGTTTCTATACAGGGTTTTTTCTGTGTTTATACGGAAGGGCCCACGTGACTGACAGTTGTTACAGAAATTGATCTTGACCTCGGTATTCGAGTCCTGAAAGTAGGGACCGAGAACAGCAGCACATTTCAGACAGTCGAATTTGACATACTTTAATTGAGGAAACACACCAGTACGGCGAGTAACGATTCCGCCAACTTTTACAAGTGAGTTCAAATGAGGCTCTCTCAACTCTCTTAAAGAACAGCCACGTGGAAAGCACGTGATCCGCACGTGCAACTCGGAGTGAATCTGGGCGTAATCTGGGTAGTGCAATTCTGTAGCTTCCATGGCCACGGTGTCGAAAATTTTGAGCATTTGGTCAGGGCAGCTCACTAGGAACAGAGCCAGAACCGCTTTGGATTCCATAAGATGTGCATACGAAACTTCGAGTGATTCGGCGTTAACCTCACCTAAAATCCGAATCCGGGATCCGTACACCGACCGTCCTTCTGCGTCGGTATATTCCAGTAGGAAAGACTTGAGTTCACGAGCAATGGTTCGCGTAACTTCTGGCCGAATAATCCATTCTCCAATAGAAGGGGCCTTAACATCGGCTAGAGATTCTAGACTTAGTTCTTCGGCCAAAGGGTCAATTTCCATCTCGTCTTCCTGCATTTCGTCTGCATAATGATGACGTCTTCTTCTTCTTTGGAGCGGAAGTCCGTTTTCATCCAAGGGGACCGACTCTTCTTCGTCTAAATACAAAGATTTATTTTTTTCCAACGCGTCTCTTGCATTTAACCGTTGTTCCACTATGCGACGAGACTGAGCGTCCAAGTCAGAGTACTGGTTATCATCGATATTCTCCGATCCCATATCGTATGTGTCTTGTTGGTTACTGGAACGGTAGTCTGCCATCATGTTGTCGCCCATAAGGTCTTCGTCATCCATGAGTTCCTCCATATCGTCCACATCGTCAGCTATACCGAGCTCGTTCTCGTCATCCTCCTCGTATGGGAGCGCCGGCGATGAAGGCGGCATCAACGGCGACGAAGGGTCCTCAGTTTCGTCGATTTGTCTCTTTCTTGAAGTCATGCTCGATTTGGTAAATTACGTGCAGCTGCCGTTTTGGTAATTAATTACGCGTTGCGTCAGGACATAAAGGTGTAGGGATAGCCTAGCTTTGCGAAACTTGTGAATTTCAGTAAATGCCCTTGAGCTGGGATCATCTCACGAAGCCATAATCTGCCATAAGCCGTCTGATGAGGGCATTCATTAGAGGACGCTGGAATGCATCAAACTGAGTGGGTGTCATAATATGGTCTTTCCTTTTTTTTTTTTTTACGGGCATTAGTGCTGATACATCTGAAAATTTGTGGTTTCTAGTACTCATCTGACCTGGTGCATCAACCCACTCCGCTCGTGTTCTTACGAGTATTTTTTGCGAAATAAAACTGATCAAATATTAGCAAATCACTCAATTGTAGCCTTTTTACTGTGTCGGATGTGTTGCGAGCCAACAAATGCAGCTTCTTTTTGACAAGGATATTTGTCTTAAAATGTAGTTCTTTGCTTTTTAGGTCGGAAGATTCGATAGGGATAAAAACAGTATCTTCCCAAGAAATCTTGTGGGTAAATTTACGACAGTCTGGTAAGGATGTCCAAGAGGACGTCAAGACATGTGAAAGCATCACTATTTAGTCGCCCGATGTTTGCCAGATGGGCCGTATGTCATCAGGTATCGCTGTTTTCTTTGCTACGTTACTGGCGCGGTGGGCGGTACTACCGGCCCTATTTCTAATAAAAGGTTGCAAATTAGGACCCTCTACTTAGTATAAAGTCTCTCACTGCACTCGAACTGACTATTCGTTCCCCGGTCCTCCTTTTTTACTTCTGACGACAGAGGAAGGTCATCACGAATGACATCCCCACATTTGAGGGTCTGTGCTTCTTCGACAGGTGTTATTTCGGACACGATCAATGAGATGCTGTATTAGATCTCAAGTGTCTGTTGTCTGGCCTAGGTTTTCAAGAGGACTTTGTTCACTTTCAAGTGCTGATCTTTTTCTTGTTTGGGAAACTTCTGTCCATGACTACAGGCTGTCTATGACTACAGGCTGTCTATGACTACAGGTTGTTTCATTAAAAATGGAGTTGTCATCCGAACACTTGCTTAATCTCCGTTTAAGATTCGAGGTACTTGAAATATTACCTCAGCTTGTTTCTCAGCCTAAAGCCGTTTTTCATGTTTGGGTCGCGCATTTTATGTGCTATTCTGGTGGTATCTAAACCAGCGCAGCTTGGAAGAGCCGCAAAAATATATAAGTATCAAAACTCGAGAGTGTTTGCTTGGGAGGAAGCCAGACAAGAGGTCAGGTACCATTGATTTGACAAATCTTATCATAGATCCAGTCCAGGTCGGTGTGAGCTACTAATACTGATGATATCCGATAAACAGTGTGCAAGGCTGCAGACGACGTGAAATATGTCGGATTATCAGCCATAATCCGGGGAAACAATGTGATGCAACTTGGGAAAGGGAAAAGATGGCATCAGGCGAAGACCGAGAAAATATCTGTTTTTTGTCCTATTATTTGACTCTCGATTAATTTGCTTCATTGAGTGGTATTAGCTACAGCAGAGACATTAGGAGCTACCAATGCCGTTGAGGGCTGAGTCGACTGGGGAGAGAATTCTGCAAGGCTCATGCAACGCTGACAGGAAACCCTTTTTGTTGTTCCTGGCTTTCCAATCAAAATCTCTGATTTACATAGCACGCTGCATCAGTAAGCTTCGCAGAGCTGTCTCCTAACTCCTTATGGGCACCTTACCCCTTCCATAGCCATCGGAAGAGTAGTAATCCATAGGATAGTAGTCGGCAGTCCACTTTACGTCTCTCTCGAGTATAACCATTGCTTCATACGGATTCAAAAGTGGCCTGTTGAAAGCATAACCCCAGTCTATTGACAACCGCGGACATGCAACCTGCACAAAGAAATCAATATCGTCAAACATGGCTAGCTTTTGAGGGAAAATTTCGGATAAAATGATCTTTTTGACTACCTTTGCCGCTTTTTTCAAACTGTGCTCCAAGTTATCAAGCGTTCCGGTTGAGCCCTGACGTCCCCGAGCACCCAGAATGAGTCCTACTTTCTGTTCCCTGCCAGCAGCAACCACAGCATCTTCTCTCACTTGGACCATAGTCTTTTGGTCGTACTTTTCCCTGGTGAATTTGCGAGAATATGGGTCATTTTGGAACGCTTGAATTTCAGGGTTGTGGATCATTGCCGACTCTAAGTGGAACCTTCCATCACCTACATAGACCATGGCATCTAAATCTGTGAGTGGGGCAAAGGTGCAACCGAGAACTTCTCCCTTTGAAAGAGGATTCGCCTGAGGCGGTATTATGCGGAACCCCTTTTCGTCACTTTCTAAAGCGGGTTTGATGCCGTGTATCGTTGGGATCATGACTTCTGAATAAGAAAAGTCTATCATGTCTAAGATGACTTGCGGAGAAGGTTATCTGGCATGCGGATAAGTCACTCATCATATGTCATGCGTTTCCTCACATCAAACGGTATATAAAAGAGGCCACAAACCATGTAGCAGCTTTAGGTAGAATAAAAGTCTTAGATTGTCAAACATAAGTGGACGTTATTACTATCAATCACTGGACATTCTAAGAGAACAATCAAGACTGAGAATGAACCACCCTGCCGAAGTTGCTCAACCTGGCATTGATGCCCCGACCGAAGCTCCTAGACCTCCGCACTGTCGACAAAATACTGGTGTCATGAATATATTGGAAATACACTCCTGCGTTATGTCAGACCAGACTGAAAATATGTGCTGTCAGAAAAAGGGTAATTGAAAGCGGGTGTAAATCTTTATTAGCTTTTCACGATGTCCATAAAGCACGGGAACCTCTCCTTTTATACCTACCATGTCTGACAGCTGCCATTTCCTCCTTTACCCAACAAATGCTAAAGTCTAGAGCTCAACAGAGTCTATCTTGCGTAGATCACCGTCACATCCTTCCTGATAATGCACGTTGCCTCTCATCATGCAAATCTTTTTCTGCCTTGCATAGATAGCAAGCATCAGGTCTTACCCACTCTTCCGAGAGGGAGATCTCAGTAGTATAACACTACCTATACCAACTCGAGTAGTACCTCGATATACAATATCACCCGCAGGAGGTTTGGCCTCAGGCCCTTCGGCCTCTGGGGCGGTCATGTTGCGACCCTTACCCTTTCGCAATATCCTTTGTAGGATTTCTATGCGGTCTACTGCAGCACGCAATGCATCCTGCAGTGGAGCAGATCAATTAATAGGCTTATGCAAAACAGGAGAACCGATAGATGCTCAGATCGGCTCTCTCTCATAAAGTGGCTTGGGCTTCCTTTATATATGGAAACAGGCGTCGTGCCTCATGCATCCGATCCACTTTGTTGGACCACAGACTGGCTTTACGGTATAAATCTTTTTAGTTAGTAGTATATAATACTCACTCTCCAACATGTGCATATAAGTATTATCGACGCATACTACGCACTTCTCCTTATAGACTTATTCCTACTGTCATAAAGTGTCGATAGATGGCTGAGTGTACCTATAAAGAAGTAGGTATAAATAGGTGATTTAAGTGATGCAACTTCATAAAGCAGGTAAAAATGCACTGAGAACTCACGTAAATGAACAATTGCACGTCCCAGAATATGCTTCAACAGAACCCTCAACAGTACATCTACGTTTAAAGAAGATTCAACAAGAGGCACAGATAAACGGAGCAGTTCCCAAATATGAGTACCAGCTATCATAAACATCATTAATTAATCTATAAAGTCGTAAATCATCATCATCATTTCTCATGCTGCGAGCATCACCTGTGATGCAGCCACTTCACTGTGCTCTTTAAGCGATCGTATAGCATACTTTTCGTCTTGGTCCGACTCATCGTCTGACCAGGAATATTCATCCTCCGAAGACGAATGCGTCAGTATTGGTAGCTGGTCCAACTGAAGTCCTGCAACATCAGAACCAAGTTCTGCCAGGTGGATGGTTAGCTCACTTAGAGATGGCGATAATTGATCTTCCGCATCATCAGAATATGACGAATCACTTTTCAGTTGCACCACCCGCGATTCTTCCTCCAAGAAATCGTCATCGCTCCATTCGCCTTCCGATTCTTCCTCCAAGAAATCGTCATCGCTCCATTCGTCTTCCGAGCTATCGCTGCTAGAACCATCGTATTCAATCTCCTCAATCCGCACAAGCGGCTCAGGTTTTATTGGAAGCTCAAAAGAGATTTGCGGCGGCGTCTTTACAGACTCAATTAGTCTGTCTAGCATGTTGGCATTCAACACAAGTTTGCGAAGGTTTGGTTCAGGGTGCAGTGCTTCTCTTGAAAGCTTGGCTCTCACTTTGGAGGCTAAAAGGTGTTGTTGGGAATACATGCTTCTAATGATAGAGATGGATGGCTTTAAGTATAAAGAGTCGGATGAGTAATGTTTCGGGTGTATGACTAACCTCGCATTTCATTCGGAGTTTAGAATTCGGAGCTTAACTTTGTTTCGGCCGAATTTGTAAGCAACTTTTAACTCCGAGGTAAACTCCGAGTCTAAAGCCGTTACCACGCATGTGCTCTTCATACGTCTAAACCCTTCAAAACTGCTCTCTAAAAGGTTATCTTGAGATCTCTTTCTGGATTGCTTTAGCTTTAAAACCCAACCAGTAACCTTCAGTGCATCAAGTGTACCTGTATTTGTTTTCTGATCCATCACTTGAGTATACTCCTTGGGCCCGCTGGGAGGAGCTAGGATTGATACAAACAGATGTAGTCGTCCCAACCATTTCTTTGTGGTCTGACCCTTCTTGAAAGCCCACCATCAATACGCAAAGTAAAGGGAATTGCCTTGTTCTGAGTACCTCTTTTCAAGCCCACCGTGATGCATTGTGTGACAATCTTGGCCTTTGATGGTCCAGAAACTTGTTGCCCCACTTTGATATAGATCACTCTTTTGGCTAGATGAGCCAACTCCAACATCCTGTGGTGATAACTTGTTCCTACGTATCAATGGATAGATATCGATAGAGATCATCTGCCCTATTTTGCTTGATCTGATTCCTAAAATATACTGGAACAGAGTTAGTTGGTGAAAAGGGATCGTAAGCTACCAACAATTTTAGCACTTATGTCATAAAGCCTATCTGCCTTCTTGTCTGGATAGGAAGTAATAAAACTAGTATCTGCCTATGTTAGCCGTCCAAAATACTGATATTGACAGAAACAGCGTTTTCGTAGTAATACCTCCTGCCTCCGGTAACTTTCAGCGAAAACACGTGTTTACGTATTCCCGTGTCCTAGAAACCCAGCATTCGCTGATCTTTGAGGTCAGGAGTGCTGCAGGTAAATGGTTCAAATGATCAAGATGCTATAAGCTATTGCCAAGAACGAGCTCGCATGGGCCGTCTCGAAAAGGCAAAGTTCCCGCATGAGCAAACTCCATCTCCTCTGATTGCTACGTCCAATGACGACTCTAGATCGAGGTCATCTGCTTGCTGCACTCACCACCGTCAATCAAGGTTGGTGACGCCCTTCTGATCAGCTAACCCATCAAGGTCACATGTGCCGTTCTATTACTCGCATGAACATAATGAGGAGAGTTGGCAGCTAAAAATACTGTTTATGCAAGTGAGCAACCCCAGTAAAATGGAGGCTTTACACCAAAATGCCCAAGAGAAAGATATCAAGTCCATCATCCTCCAAATCTACTCTTGGTGATCTAACAGAGAGTCTGATTCCGCCGGCCCTTTTGATACATCGAAGTGGTCGTGCTTCATCGACCGCATATGTTACAGCAGGGGGTCATATTGTATACTTTCCTAAGAAGGCCGGATTGGCCTGTGGCTCAGTTCATCCCGAGTCTCATTGGGGGTGTCGGAGGAATCCGATAGCATGTGTCCTCAAGCTACTGACTGGTTCACGTATCTATACGAGGTGATACGAACGGCGATTTGACTGAAACACTCCTTTTAGTAATACGTAGACCCCACTGTACATATTTCGTTGTAAGTTCTTTAATCCACTGCAAAAGAACAATTCCCTTGAAATGTTCACATCAACGAAAGCCTCTCAAATTCATCCACGTGCACACTGGGCGCCCGGCTGACATTTCTGTGTCTTGAAGGATAACCCGTGGAGATCGCAGGATAAGACGTCTTTAGTGGAGACTCGTCCTGTTTTTCCAAAGCCAAGTTATAGCTCACCAACTGAATATCTTTCACCACATATTCTGGCTCGATTGCCTCGACGAGTTTCTTCAAGTCGCCAAAGACTGCAGACCCGTTGTCAAACTCGCAAAACCTAACAACAAGCACAGTGCAGATACTCTCCTTTGTGAGTGGGTACTTTTTGTGGATGAGAATGTGCTTAACAACCACTGAACTCACTTCCACAAGGGAAATGTCCATGCTGACGGAATCTAGAATAAACTGGAGAAGCAGGAAAAGGCCAAGCGATTTATATACAGACACAAGTCTTTCCACCCCTGTCAAACAAGTTCTAAAGAGGGCAGGACACTCTGTGTAGGAGAACAGAGCTGTGAAAATCGGTACAAGATGGAGCTTTACAAAATGGATGGTGAAATGCGAAGACGGCCCGTAATCTTGGATCAGGCTAACCAAGAGCCGCATACTGAGAAGAAGACAGTCTTGAAGCAACAATCTGGTCACGTGGGCGGGTTTCGAAAGCGTTGCTGATATGGGGTTTTCACAGCTATGCTCATACAAAGATTGGTTTTTCGGTAGCGGAGGGCAAGTTTGTAGGTTGATGACTTCTCCAAAGTGGGAGGGGACTTTGCCATTGAGCGTTTGTGCAAGTGAGAAAGCCACTTGAGCTGAAATCGCAGGAAGGCAAAGTGTGAGGCCGAGTTCATTGGCCAAAGAGTGCAGTTTCAAACCTTTTTCGTCGGTTGAGAATGAATTTGCAAGTGTAGCTAACGCTGTTTTGACATTTTTCAAAAAAGGTGTTTCACTTTCCAAATGAAGACTATTCTGAATGCAAACTTCAGAGAGCGCAGAAAGACACCACGTAAGACCGTTTTCTGGGAGGTTCAGTACTTTAATAGCTTCGCTTGCAAAGGGTAACGTGTTGGCTGGATACAATGAAAACTGGTATTTCAGCGATGTCATTAAATGCAAACTCACGTCAGTTTTGGAGACGGAATCAAGAGTCTTGAGTACTGATGGGTTATGCGATAGGTACAACAACAGACTTTCCTTTTCCGCATCGGACGGAAAAGATGTAATGAGCTGCAGACACGATTCCTCCGAGACCGCGAATCGCATCATGAGAGAGTTTGCATGACGTAAGGGAAATTGTCCTCTTCTTCCACCGTTTATATACGCCATAACTCCCATTGGAGTAGTTTTTTGAAGAGCCACGATTTTCGACCAAACAGCTACAAATTCCATATTGTCAAACAGCGACAAGAAAGTCCTACCTAAGCGCGCGTCTTGGAAGTGGTAACTCAGCAATGAACACAGTTGGGCGAGTATCTCTTGGTGGTTTAGTTCTAACCGGTACGACGACGCCACTATGTAGACGAGTGGGGTAACCAGATCAATCGACTCTAGCGACGTGGACCTCATTCTATAGTTAGGATGGGAAGCATCAAATAGATCAAAGTGGATACGGAAGACTTCTAGAATGACACCGTAGATTTTGAGAGCCTTGTCAAAGTGGTTTGCCTCCCACTGTGCGTTAGACCGGATCATTTGCTTGACGGTGGCGAGCGACTTTTGAAGGGTGAGGAG
>JAJLSF010000454.1:0-21042 GCA_030567395.1 Citeromyces hawaiiensis
AACGAACTGTGTAGCTTATGTTTGGAGGAAAAGGAAAGTTTTACCCACATCTTCGAAGGATGCAGAATCGCCCAGCAAATATGGAAAACAATATCGAAGGACAAAACAAGGGAAATAACAATAGCTAGAATTACCGATATCACTGAAATGGACATAGACACTCTCTATGTTCATGACCTCTTTCTATATGTGGTGCATTACCTGAGAACAAAACGACGATATGGGAACGACATTCCAGAAAGTTTAACGGAGAGTCAATGGATAGAGGCAGGCATTAAGGCGATGAGACATGCTCCATGCTTCCAAAACCGAAGATATCTAAAAGAGGTCAAACAAGCACAGTAAGATTTACATAAAAATGACGAGATCAATTTCTACATGAGAGGAACAGGAAAACTCTCAAAGAACAGAAATGACGAAAAGCGAACAGAATATAAAGTAGGTTAAATTTGTAATTTAATGAAACTTTTAAGTGAAAAAAAAAAAAAAAAAAAAAAAAGAGGGCAGAACTCCAATTATATACTACCAAGTTGCCGAGCTGCCAATTTTTCCGCCGTTATGCAATCCTATGCATGAGACGTTATTTGGAACCAATATTATTGGTCCAAATCCTATTTCATGGGCACCGAGTCGTTAATTCTGACTTTGTCCTAAATTACTGCATATGCAGCGTGCCTGCCAGAGTTCCCTGTGCCAGAACTTCGGCGTCAACCTATTGTAGTCGACCTAAATTAATATGGAGGAGATTCGCTTTTATGAGTTGTATGAACCCAGGCCTCAGTGGCCTGTGGAGCGGTCTGGTTTGTACTCATCATACATTGCAGTGCATATGCATGGTCTACTGCATGATGCAGTGGAGCATGGTGCATTGGTCTTATGCCGAAGGGAGACTATGCTCATTATCATCCCTTCAAGAAAGCTGACTACTTCCGCAATTCTTACTTCCGTGGAAGGTGGTGTTGTACCATTGCTCCTTCCATCCGACTTTTGCAGAGTGACTAACTGGATTTATAGTATAATGCTGTTTTGGCGTTACTACTGTTATAGATACTTACTCCTATGCTGACATATTCATAGATAAATCACCATTTGACTGTATTATCAATAAAGCGGGTGAAAATATCTGTGAGTTTATAAAATCAGTAGACACCATGATTGCTCTATTGTATCCAAAGTGCTGGTCTGTTTCCTCTGAAGCACGGACAGTTTATATCTTCCACGTCTGACAGCTGCGTTACCAAACAAATGTGTCAGGATTATTGTCAGGATTACAGTGAGTAATTGAAACGACTATTAACTATAAACAGCGCTTACATGGTAAAACCATACGTGCTCCGTGCTAATAGCAGTGGGGAGGGAAGTGCGTATGTGCGTGTTCCTATTTTCTAGAGTCACGCTGAGCACCCACTGACTCTAAGGTGTAAGTCCAAATAAGAAGTGCTCCGCTGCATTGCAGATGTTATTGTGAGGAGAAATAGTAGGGTTCCTCTGTTGTGATAGTCACGACACTACCAATGACCAATGCAGAATATGGGAGACATGGTGAAATATGAATACAGAATAGAGTATGTAGTATCTATATAAGGCGATGTGCCGGTATAGATAATTAATGAGTAATCCCACCAATGTACCAGATTCCAGAGTTCAGGAACTTCACATCCTCAAATGGACCGCCTCAGTTGGGGATTGCATAGAGTTAATTGTATACGAGTCTCCCCGCACTTGGTTTGCCAAGAGCGAACTTACTCCTACGATAGTTTGAATGATTGCTGCGTCTGTGGTCCCTAATTATAGTTTGACCAAGGTTTATGCATCAATCCCTATCAAGTACAGTTGGTTCATCACCCAATTGGTTAATCCATTTAAAGCAACGTGTTTAGAGCTCAATTGCTTGCATGGAACTTGGTGAAGAGGAGATTGGCTGCGTCGAATATGGTTCATGTGACTGGGAAACATGAAGCTTAAATCCCATATTTAGTGTGGATGTTGGACACGATTTTATATCCATAATACGTGATTGGAAATGCCCAAAAAGAGAACACACACAGGATCCGATTTGGAATCCAACAAAATGTTCAGGTCTAGAAGAAAACATGATGTGCATCCCGTCACATCATTCATGATGATGCACGTCACCTCTTGTCATGCAGATTGGTCTGCATCAATTGTAGGTCTCATCCACTCTTCTGGGCGGGAGATTACTGTAGTGTAACACCAAGTTGAAATCAATTATGGAACCTCAGGATTGATTTGAGAAGCTCAAGATTTCCTCAACCTATTCAACTAAATGTAACATTAGATTGTCTCAGGAAGTCCCAGCCGCTGTGCATGACGGTGCATCTTTTCATGCACTAGGAACAGCCGTCTGCAGCACGTGAAAAGTAGTATTAATTCGAGTCATACTTCGATATACAATATAACCGGCAAACTATTCGGAAGGGTCACCAGATCCGGCGGATCTGATCTCCTTTGAGACCTCGGATCTAGATCAATTCAGGTCCCAATTATTGACAAGAGTTGAAATTTCAAATCTAATAAATATACAGTTGATTCGAAAACAGAGGTTTCTTTAGAAAGTATCTCGTCTTTTCATGTTATGTGTACGACCTTTTTCGGAAACATGATTGCATAAACATCTTCGGTGATCTAGATCCGCCTTGATCTTTTGCCAGACCCCGGATATAGATCCTGGATCTGGTGACCCTTAGAACTGTCGACGCAGCCTCAGGCCCTTCGCCGTTACCCTATTTGCAATACAATGCGTGCTGCAGTAGACCGCATAGAACTAATGAGAACAGAAGAGCCGATAGATGCTCAGATCGGCCCTCTCATTTGCCCTTCCTCTATAGAAACAGGCGTCGTGACTCATGATCCTCTATCCAAAATATCGGACCACGGACTGGCTTTCCAAACCTGCCTCGTAGGTAAAATTTCAGTACTCGCTCACCAATAAATTGTCTTCTTCCAAGGGGAGCCAGTATGTCATTATCAATAGCATACAAAAGGGCGAGCTAGCCCTTGAGCTCTGCAGAACTGCTGTTTCGTTTCACAGACTTTACGTCCTCAGCAAACTGGTATTAGCGGCGTTGCTGCTCTTTTCCCAACATTTAATAAGAGCAGGTACTTTCTTTGAACGATGCATCAACTGCTCAAAAGAGCATCATTTTAAAAAGAGGTGCCTTTGTTCCGTCTTGGATTCTGGATGGGCGTATAGGCTGAATATCGATTTAATACACTCAAACAGGAATCTCAATAGCGTCAGTATTTTCCGCTTCATTCACAAGCTGAATCTTGCGGGTCTCCATAGTTTGACTTTTTACGTACCCAATCAGCAGAGCACCAAACACCAAAGTCAAAATGACCAGCATAGTGTTGACAGGAGTAGGATTCAAATTAAAAGTGTTGTGGGTGGCGCTGTCGAGCACGCTCTGCAATAAATTGCAAAACCCGCTGAAACATATTATGGCTCCGTAGACGGTTCCAAAAGTTTCAAACCCGAAAACCTTGGCACAAAAGTCAGAAACCGCTGTGTAGTAAAAAGGTCTATAAACCACAAGCAGAGCGATTCCTGAGTATGCTGCCCATTGCATTGGCAAAAGACCCAAAACCCCAATCAACACAGAGATCCCCGTCAGCATTGTCAAAGTGTGCAAAGTGGACATGTTGTCTAGAACAAGACCGATGAAAGGGATCGAAAGGATACCTCCCACTGGCAAGGCTATATCGAAAAAGTGATTGATCTGTAAAGCGGTTTCAGGATCAAGTAAAAACTCTTCCTGGGACCTCACCGTGGCTACAAAGTAATTAATTCTAAGCATTTGAATCGTGGTGAACAAGGCCATGATGAAAAACCACGGGGTCTTCATCTGGTATCTCAGTGGTTTCCCATGAAGCGCTCCAAAGACCCCGCCTGATTTTTCCGCGAGTCTAGAGTCTGCTTCCTCTTCGTGAATCGTCTTATAAGAACCATTTGACCGTGTGCTAGAACGGCGAGAGCTTTGGCTGTGTAAAGATTCCTCTGATCCAACAGGGTACCCTGTTTCGTCCAAACCCGACTCTCCAATCTTGGCAATGGTTCCGATGGTTTTATACGACGAAGATGGCATTATGGTTGACTGGCAAACGAAAATAAACACAGGCACAACCATATAATACTGGAAGAAACGGTGAATAGGCACCTTTTTCACCTGCTGATAAACGAGTCTATATAACAAAAACAAGGCAGAGGAGCTATCGAAAGCTCCAGTTAGAAGGGCTAGAATGAGTCCCGAGTTTTTCGGGAAACTATTAGCGAGCTGGAAACTAGAGATGAATACAAACGGACCACCAAGTGCTAACAAAACATAGCCAAGCAGGTACCCGTCAAAACGGGTGATTGAGCTGGCATAGCTTAAGGTCAAGGAAGCCAGGGCTAGAATCACGGACCCAATGAACCCACTGATACGAGGGCCGTATCTATCTAAAACCTGACCCACTATCAAAGCTGCTGCATTTGTCACCACAGCAGCCATAGTGAACATGAAATTGAGGGAAAGATCTTGCTGAGCGCATGGTAGGTATTCTGATGAGCCGATATCACACTTTTCCTTGTACACACCTTCAGCGATTAAAATCGGCTTGAAAGCGGCAAACCCAAACACAGGTCCGGCCGCTACCAGACACCAGACAATGGCACACGAGATTTGGGCCAGCCGCGTGGATAAGCGGGGGAAGTCCTTAGACATGGTGTTGCAAAAAAGATTTATAGCAGGGAATTATATGATATAATTCTTTTCGGAGATGACCGAATTTTAGGTATCTGAGTCTGAGGAGTCATTAATTGTGATTGCGTTGAATTATTGGGTTCATCAAATAAATGGACTGACGTGTTGAGTGAAACCTTTTTGTTTTATTTTCATCAGAGGTCACGACAATGTCATCTTTCTTATGAGTGCATAATTGAGACGGTTCTCTTGGGTTTATATTAAGGAGAAAGGTGTAGATCTTTGAGGCACAACCATTGACTGACTGCCTTTTGACTGAGAGCTTTTGAAGCACATAAATCTCTCATTAAAGAGTTGTGGAGTATAGAAGACTCCCAGCAAGCAGAGAGATTGAAAAGATCAGCTATGAATTTTTACACCCACAATTACTGTGTAAATCATGCCATCGAGAAAGAACCGTAACTCTTATCGATCCTAAGCCTCAAGATGAATTGATCATTCGCGCTTCCCATCAAACTGTCCATTGACATTTCCCATTGACCTCTTGACATTTTTTCCCACACCAATGACATTAAGAACACAGTTTTTTCTATCACTTGCCTCATTGGAGGTGCTGCCTCTGTAATACTAAAGCGTCCTGTGAGTATGTACGCACGCATGTCCTCAATGATGCGCTGTTTCTTGAATTAGGTATCGTGGGATACAAAACAGAAGTGCTCAATGGCTCTAAGTGACTATCGCGCACCCGGAGCATGGTTTCAGGCTCTTTGCTGACAAGAATATTTATAGCATTTTCTACTTTTAATGACCCCAGCTATATGGAAGAATATTGTGGATCTTCCCTGCTCCATAAGATATCACAATTCAACTGGTTCTCCAAACTTGACTCTTCATCTTGCTTCCGTATATAGCGATTTCTAGTGAAAGCCCAATCACGCCTTTCTGATAAGTGAGCAGCCCGCGCAATGACATCTTATAGGACAGAAATGCCCTGACAGTGATGCACGAGATAGACATGGAGCTCAAGTACTCCTACGGTGCTCAGTATGACAGCGTTAACGATGGTGTGACTGCTGAGATCCCATTGACTGACTTGAGTCAACAGCATTGGAGGGCTTGGGATCGTGCGTCAGTTTGCTGTTAGGCAAAGCTGTGATTAATGTTAGTGAAATATGTCAATCTATCCCTAAAATCAAGTACAATGCCAGTCAATCAGAGGCTTGAGAATAGGATAGAGGAGAAAACCAGAGCCATGTGACCACATTTTTTCGTTCCAGCTGGATCGCCAGATCATCAGCTCGCATATTTAGCGTGCAAAACGAAAAAGTGCAACCGAAGAATGTACCGTCAAGCTTTAACAAGATTCTGTCTAAGGGGTTCCCCAAAATTGACTAGCCTTTTCTCAATTCGCTCTCCGATTGTGAGTGCTAATTGCTCCAAGAGATTTATCCCTCAATTCTTGCCAATCAGAAAGTACGTCATTGAAGTGGAACAAAAGGCCAAGATCTATAACTACGACCAAATCAAAGCTTTGTCAGCGAATCTGCCAGCAAAGAAAGATGTTGTGCTGGTAGATGTAAGAGAACCATCAGAGTTCCAACAGGGCCACATACCGGGGGCCATAAATGTTCCATTTAAGTCGTCTCCCGGTGCGTTAGGACTTGATTCGGAAGAGTTTCGTGAAAAGTTCGGAGTGGCCAAACCTGGTGCCGAAAAAGAATTGGTTTTTTACTGTCTTGCTGGAGTAAGATCGAGTGCCGCAGAAGAATTGGCTGCAACGTTTGGCTATAAGCACAGGGGGAACTACAAAGGTTCGTGGGAAGATTGGGTGAAAAATAGTTCAGTATAATATGTTTTTGTTTTTAAAAGTGAGGAAGTAATTGAGATTGCTGTGTGAGGGTCAAGCAATACGAGCGGGAGCCAGTTGTAGATGCTTGAGTCCTTAGCTGATGGCTAGATTGTCGTTTGCTCAACAAGTGGAAGCATCTGAAGAATACCTACATTGGAATAAGGTTATTCTTACATTTACACTGACACAGTACATTCATTTGTAAGTGCAGCCGTTGCATTTCGAGTCTCAGCTCTATTGGATGCAGCACGTGTATTGTCATCAGCTATTGGCTCGTTCATCATGTGCTTTACCGACCTGTCGAGTTCCAGATCCTTAGTTGTGAGCCAGGCAAATGTACAATTACCAACGAGGACGTTAAGAGAGCTTTCATAGCGGACAAAACCTGAATATGCATCTGGACGAAGGGTCGAAGCCCGAGGGTAGCAGCTTTTGGAATCTGAGCTGATATGCATAGACATGCATAGGTTACTGATAACCAAGCTGCTGTGATGGCAGGTAAAAATGAGCCCTGGAGCCTTATCTGGTGGTGCTGTGTGCTCTGGCTTTGCTGACTGAATAAATTTTCACGATAGATGCCCCATTAGGCAGCATATTTTGTCTGCTCAAAAGAGGAAAAGTTTATTAGAGACAAGCTGTTTTCGAGGGCTGAGGAATTTGGAGCAAGCGTGAAGTGGTGAAATAATTGATCGAATATCAAGGAACCAAGACAGCAGTTCGTTGGGGAAGCACAGAGGCCATGAGGGAAGAGCTCCTTCGTCAATAGCTTCACCGGAATATCACCGAAAAGCGTTGACTAAAACGGATCATGACGTGTTGAATGGGCAAGAGACTTATAGAGGTATACTGCCGGAAAAAGGGATCAAAAGAGTCAAGTTATATATATTTCGATCTACGGTGATCGAAGAGAACGAGGGAAGGAGGGAGAAAGATGATTAAATCCATCCTCTTGGAAAATGTAGAAGACACTTTTTATGCAAATGTCTCCCCAGTCATTGCTCGAAAGAGGAACCTATGAAATAGAGATCCCCTTGGCACGATCGCCGCATAGTTGATGTCCGTGTTTTGGACTAAAAAGAGAACCTGCACCAACTGGCCCGCGCGACGCATACCTGTTATAGAGTATATTGAAGCAAAACTAAGATACAAGACGGGTACCGCTAATAGCTCTCTGTTTGCATAAAATTTCGCGGTTTCAAAAAAAACATGCCCCTTGCCAGAATTGAACTAGCGACCTTTGCATTACAAGTGCAACGCTCTACCACTAAGCTAAAGAGGCGACTTTTCAAGCCAGCGCTCGAGATGTTTTTTTGAATGTGTGTACCCTAGCCTAAAACGGCACATCTTGTGGCGGAAAACCTCATGGGCGCCTGACTTGCCAATAGCCGCACAGTGTGAGACTCGTACTCACAAAACCTCGACCTCATTTATACGTGCTTCCTCTGGCGTTAGGAAGGACGTTTTTGCGACCAAATGACTCCCTTTTTGGTAAAAAATCAGCCATTTAGAGTCTCACATGGCTATTTTTGCCACAGATAGAGTCACTTGGATCACCTCTTTTTTTTGCACTCAATAGTTCTACTTGAATTACCTTGACCTATACAAACCTTAGTGGGTATACCTCAGCCGAACAAAATTCGATGTTTGCACATCTGAGAATATTAGCCACAGTCCTTGCCGCTTTTCCTTCGAGCTTGAGGAAAATATGAAACAGAATTTCTTTTTTCACATAAAAGTTGAGTCTTCTACATAAAACAATAGACTTTTCAGAATGTATAGCGGCTGTAAATCTGTATTGACAATATTCTCAGTGTGTGTCCCTGGACTTCACTATAAGTTGCTTAACTATGTCGGATTATCAGCCATAATCCGGGAAAACAATATGATGCAACTTTGGGAAAAGAAATGTTAGTCATGCCTTTTTCTAGCATGTATGACCTGCGGGGAAGGTCATCGGGCGTGCGGATAAGTCACTCATGATATGTCACATCACATGTGTTTCCCCACATCAATCGGTATATAAAAGAGGCCACAAACCTCAACTATGTAGCAGCTTTAGGTAGAATAAAAGCCTTACATTGTCAAACATAAGTGGAATTTACTACTATCGATTGCTGGACATTATAAGAGAACAATCAAGACTGAGAATGAATCAACCTGCCGGAGTTGCTCAACCTGGTATTGATGCCCCGACTGAGGCTCCCAGATCCCCGAACTATCAACAAACTATTCTGTATAACATAAAGCACGCAAACATCTCCTTATATACCTACCATGTCTGACAGCTGCCATTTCCTCCTTTACCCAACAAATGCTCAAGTCTAGAGCTCAACAGAGTCTATCTTCATTGATCACCGTCACATCATCTTGATAACGCACGTTGCCTCTTATGCAGATCTTTGTCAAAAAGCATGAGGTCTTATCCACTCTTACGAGTGGGAGATCTCAGTTGTATAACACTACCTATAACAACTCGAGTAGTACCTCGATATACAATATCACCCGCAGGAGGTTCGGGTTGCCAACTGCAACCTCAGGCACTTCGGCCTCTGGGGCGGTCATGTTGCGACCCTTACCCCTTCGCAATATCCTTTGTATGATTTCTATGCGGTCCACTGCAGCACGCAATGCATCCTGCAGTGGAGCAGATCAATTAATTGACTTATGCCAAACAGGAGAACCGATAGATGCTCAGATCGGCTCTCTTTCATAAAGTAGCTTGCGCTTCCTTTATATATGGAAACAGGCGTCGTGCCTCATGAATCCGATCCACTTTGTTGGACCACAGACTGGCTTTACGGTATAAATCTATTTAGTTAGTAGTAAAGTAATACTCACTCTCCAGCAGACTTTTCTTTCTTTTCTTCAACATAAGAGATCCGTTACATAAATCACGGAACTTATACAATGTACTTTTTTTTCTTTTCCATATAAAAGTTCTATTGTATCAATCATCTAAATAACCTATACCATTTTTTTTTCGCATAAAAGTTCCATTAAATAATATACAACATAATCATATATCCCTCAACGTACTCGTGTTGTATGGGAATCAATCGACCAAAAATTCGACACCATACTATATGGTATTTGTAAAAAAATCAATCAAATTTTAGTTGCTGGGTTGTGATTGGGTGTTCTCTTGCAGTGATGAATTATTTCCTCTCAGGATTGGTTTCACGATGGTCTAGTCTTTGCCATCATGATGCTTCTCTCAATTCTTCCGCTAAACACCAACATGAGGCGAGCTTGGTTCGCTGGGTAACCCATCGATACCATTGCTCATCCGTTCGAGGTCTTGGAACCTTCGAGCCAATATCGTCGCTTTGTGCGGGCAAACATTGTAGTGGAGAGAAGCTGATTATATCCAAGTAGTTGCTTTGTGTTGTGAATGTGTCCATTGACCAGTTTTTCCATGTTCATCTCTTGATCTTCTAATTCCCGTGAAATGACCGCCCAGAATATTTTCACCACAGGACATTCCTCAAGTATGTGTGTAACCGATTCTAGGCTTTCCAGACAGAGCGCACATTCCGGGCTTGCCGCGAAAGGGCAATCCTCCGCTCGCCTGCCGCGAATAGCACTTCTATTCAGTCGTGCATGAAAGTTACCGAGCAGGAATAGGTGGTACGGCTGAAGGGCACCAGGCGCCTGCTCATGGACAGTAGCCATTTGTCCCCATGTCTTTCTCCGCTCAATGGGCGAGGGTTGTATGGTTTTCGCCCATTCAGGTATCATTGGGTGGTTTCCTTTAGTCCTATAAAAGTGGCTGTGTCGGTGGTGAAATGTCTGGATTCTTTATCCAATCTCCCTCGTCCTTTTATCCACGAGGGTTTCCATAACATTGCTTATCCCTTTAGGTAGCCGCCGTTGGAAGTCTCTTGGGTACTCCTTCAATTGTTTGCCAATCTTTCCAACCAGCAGCTAATCTCTTATCCTGTCTTCAGACATCTCGTCAACTTTGAAGGTATGCTTTGCGCAAGGTTCAAACCAGGCTGTTAGGTAACTCTGCAGATTTTTAGGTATACCATCACTTGTCATCCGCCTAGCCGGTTTCAATTGTGACTGAAAGCGGTTGGGCTTAGAGTACAACAAGCACAGAAACCATGCAGCGTTGTAACGCTTTCCTTCGTGAAGAGATTTCAAACTGAGAGCGATTGCATCCTGTATAAGTACTCGAAAATACTTGTACGGAAACTCATCAGATCTTGATGTTTGGTAAATCCACTTGGCTCTTTTACCCTTGAGCTGAAATTTTAGGTCAATAAGTCCCATGTACTTCTTAATAAGTAAATTTCAACCGATCAAAATTCGATGTTCACACATCTGTAAAATATCAGCCAGAAAACTGCTTCTTGGGCTCGTCCAACCTTGAGAATTATGTATCATTTGGTTTTTATTGCATGTTGTCCGTTTCAATCTCGTTTAGGTTCGATTAGAATTAGTCGGCTGCTCTCAAAAACCTTTCCAAGCGATGACTGATCATATGTTTGGTCTTTTGCGTAATCCACACAGTCCAAACACGATCAGAGAGTGATCTTGGGATCAACTCTCCATACCGTCGTTTGGTTCTAGCAAAGAGGGCTGAGGAGAGAAGCATGTTGCAGCTCAGAAGTTTCTGTATCCTTTGGTTGTGTCCATGGGCCATTAGAGCTGCTGTCTGGGCTCGTGCCTGGAAAGACAATTCCACAAGACCCGAACCACTGGACAATCATTGATCACATGTGAGAGTGATTCATCCCGCATGCTTAGAGCACATTTCTTATTACCCGCGAAAGGCTTTTCTAGGATCATATTGTTTCTGATCAAAGTAGGATGAAACGTTCTGTGGTATAATCTCAACAGAAAAAGGTGGTAGGCCTCCAACAGCCCTGGGAACTCTTGGTGTACCGGTGACAATTTCCACCATAATTTACTCCAGTTTTCTGAATGTGGTTGTAGTACCTTAGCCCATTGAGGTATAATGGGGTGATTGTCAGCCTCCTATAGTAGTGACTGTGCCTGTGGTGAAAAGTACTTTCCTTGATCTTTTGTCCTCCTGACCTTACTGAAAGTTCTTTGATAATGTCCTTAATGCTATTTGGGAGAGCTTTCTCGATCGTTGCAGAGGGTGGTGTCATATTGTTACCCACAGCTCCTAAAGTCAGAGACTCCTTATTCAAAGCTTCTGTTGAGGGGAGACTGACCTCTTAAAACCATAAAAGCCCATTAGGTTCCCCCGAATTTTGCCTTGAATTTGTCACCTGCAGCTCTCTTTGCCTCGACTTGATCAACACATCGAGATAGGCTCCCTATAATGCGGCGTTGTTGGAACTGGATCTATTGACAGCTGCTCACGATAAACCAACTTCTCAGGACAAGGTCATTGAGGGTTTCATCGCCTTTCAATTGTCAATACAAACCAACTAGATACCGCGCATTGAAATAATCTGTGCAGCACTTGTTCGTCATATTTCGCTACAATGACTCTCGATCATAAATCCGGAACCAGCTCAAACACGGAGGAGTCCCAGTCAAAGCGCTCAAACAGCAGTCCCAAAACGTCATAGGTAAGCAAGTTGATCAGCTTAACCATCAACGGTCCGTCAAAAAACGTCAACGGACAGACATTAGCCTCTTCACAGGTTGCAATAATACCATGATCTGTGAAAATTCGGTAATAACTCGTTACACCTCGTTCTAGTACTCCAACGATTACCCCAAAATCCTGTTGATGTCGCCTGTTGCATACAACTTGTCCCTCACGATACTTCCCTCTCGTATGGGGAGCTAGCTCTATTCCGCGACTCAGATCAACGTCACATAGCAGAAGAGATAACTCGTTAGGCACGCGCAACTGAGATATCAACTTGAGTATGAGCTCCTTCGAGTGGGCTGGACATATCGTTGCAGCATTTTCAAAAAAATCACTCACGTATTGCGTGAGATAGAGACGAGATGTCTGCAGGTCTGAAATGAGATGCTGAACGGTGGAATTCCATATTTTAAGCACTTTAAAATCGGTTCCATCTATTCGCAAACAGAACAGTACAGCAAATAAACAAGAAATGACAATGTGGGTATCTTTGAAAGAACTCTTTGCATAAGTTTTCGGGAAAAGCGAGATTTCCCTAGATTTCGCAAAAGACGAGTTCATCCGCAAGCATTGAGTGGAATCAGGATACCGAGAATTGACGGCATCCATCAGCCATTTACTGAATGCCACTTCAGGAGTAGTTCCGATTTTGAAAACACCAACAGGAGGAGTAGACACATGCATGCCAAACCGATCTATGCGGAAAATGACCTGGCCAGAAGATGGAGACTGTTTCCACTGATTGTTAAGAATTCCAATCCCATCATTATATACAACGTCCAAGTGGATTGCAAATTTCGAGCACACATACTGAAGCATGTACATTGCATCTTTACCAGTCGTTGAAGCTACACCGCTCCACCTTCTGAGACACATATAAGGTGCCAAATAAGCTGAATCCTTGATGCCGGTTTTGAACAAATATGAGTAAATACTTATAACCTTATCTCTCTGCGGCTTTGCACAAAAATCAGTATCTGAGAGTAGGTTATGCATCAAACGAGTTATTGAATTTTGCCGAGCATCTTCAAAATCTTCATACAAGTGGTCTAAAGGTGCGGTGAGCTGATACACCATGTCGTCAAGGAATGTGAATTTCTCTTGTGTAAAGATCACCAGTCCGCTGTTCAAAGATTTAAGCACTTGGAGGGACTGCCATATCTTCCGCTCGTTATATCGTGAAGATAGTCTTTCTGATAGATGTGATTTGATAAAGTGGAATTTTTCCTCTGGTGTTGCGAACCTTTTGTTAAAGATTAAGGAACGCGTGAGAAAAGTTTCAGCTTCTGGAGTCGAGAGGATGTGGTGTATATTTATATACTTTTCCGTTACGTGATTTAACCGAATGCGCTGAGCAAGATCTCTATCAGTGTTGAGTCTGCTAGTGAAAATATGGTACCACGGGCGGTCACTTTTCAGCTTGTCATACTTGAGCCACCGCTCGCTGCAGAAACGAGACAAGAGGGTTGTCTCTCTACAAAGGGAGTAGAGCTCTTTGTTGGTGAGACAAAGGCTTAAGAAGTCGTATTCATGGAAATCGATCGTTATCAAATTCCATATCTCGAGTGGGAATCTAAACATGCGGTTCGAGTCGCGCTGGGTCAATTTTGTTTTGTTTTGACGCACGAGAAAAAAATTTCCCCCTTTTAGCGCAGCGCCTCTCTGCGGAAGTGTGCGCTACTCAAATTTTCAGTTCTTTGAGTCTGTGCATTAATCGCTCATTTCACGACAGATGCACGAATAAGCGCATATGCATGCAGCATGCACCTCCGATCTCACTTATAGGAAGCGTGCAAGCGGGTGCTGAGGCATTCCACGGACCTGCATGTTCGCGATCAGTGACGTCGGATAGATTTGCCGGCGACCGATGCACGGGAAGTGGCACTATGCGTCAAGTCTCGCTAAATGCATGCATCCTCGTTTCATCTATAAATAGCGTACTGGGTAGTGTTGTGACGCAAGTCTAAAAACCGCTCTTTTCGGTACATTAAGCCAGGGAACCCACTCAGGATTCCCCTTGCCGACCAGTTTGTTTTCAACGTGAGCGAGCTCTTGTACAAACAAGTCTCCAGTCCACAGCGGGAACTTGTAGCTTGCCAGTAGCATTATAAGATGTGCAACGATAACCAAGGCCCGAGGATCATCTACGTAGACAAGATTGATGATCTCAGCAGGTAGCCCGAACGAAAACCTCGATATAACAGCAACCACTTCTGCTTCTGGTTTGGGTATTGAGTCATCGGCCTCGAAATGATGCGAAAACCCATATTTTTTGCTAAGGACAGGTTTGGCATTGATATCAACGACTGAGTTGAATTCCAATAAAATTCTGGTTATCACGCCGTAGTAAAGCTGTATGTTTTTCAAGCCATAGGGTCCAAACGTGTTAACCACATAAGGGTCCGAAACGTTTTGCAGTCTAGCAGTCTCGAACGGTTGCACGTGTAGTATGTCGTACAGGTAAAGTGGCAAGTAGGCTGAAGGGAATATTTGTGAAGTAAACGATCCCTTGGCGAACAAAAGAGGCGCCTTGAAAGAATATGAAACGGGACTTCTCAGTAAATACCTTCCCACGACTCGGGAAAAGGTTTCATCTTCTCGAACATGAGGCAAAGCGGTTTCAAGAACAGCCTGAATCCCGCGCGCCACCTGAAAGTACATACTATCGCATATGTGGTACTCTGGGTTGGCGGTTAGGTAGAGAAGCTGCAATATGGAAGAAGCTACAGCGCAGTACGCTTCCTCCACGTTTGTGGGTAAAAGCCTTGACTGAACTAGCTCAAGAGATTTTGTATGATGATGTTGGCCGATTTGCAGATAGGTTTGTTTTGAAGCTCCAAGCGCTTTAGGGAACCCCACATCATCTTCCACTGGACACCCTCTTTCCTTGCGAACGAGCTGGCAACGCAAATCCAAAGCTACCACGGCAAGCGAGATGTGCAACAGATGCTGGTGCTCTACCGACTGGCTGAAACACAATTTCCAAAAAGCTTGAATGTTTTGGTCCCACGAAAGCCGCTTGTGGAACCTAGTCATCAAGTAATGCAAGAGGTCCAGATTGAACTGGGTATACGAGGCGTATGGGACCAAGTCGGATTCTGAATTCATCGGCGATTGCAGGTTGATGTTGATGTTGGTATGGTTGAGAGTGAGCAGCGACGACGGTGGGCTGGCACTAATGGGGCTTTTTTCAAAAGCCTTTTTCAAAATAGGAAGAGCAGGCGAGGAGAACTCGCATTTGAAATTTCGCTTCCCGCAATTGGCACACCGGGGTCTCGTCTCATCGCACTGGAGTCAGTAAAGTAAAGCTGTTGAGGTTGTACTTACTTTGATCCGCCGCTGCTTACACATCTGACACCCATTTCTGGACTTTTTATGCGACTTTCTCGTGTTGCTCATTACTTTGTCCGACATCTTCTCTCCTATTCTCGGCTCTTCTTTGCATGGATACTCTGCATGCATAAGGGTGCCGCATATGTATGTGTCCGGTATATGCATGATAGGTGCAAGGATGATTACACCACCGATCAACCTTACTGAGTGGATCAGCGAGAATGAGCACCTGTTGCAGCCGCCGGTCAACAACTACTGTGTTCATCGTGGCGGGTTTACCGTAATGATCGTAGGGGGTCCGAACGAAAGAACAGACTACCATGTAAATCAGACCCCAGAGTACTTCTACATGTTCAAGGGGGACATGCTGCTGCGTGTTGTTGACGATGGCGAGTTCAAAGACGTGCCAATCAAACAGGGCGAGTCTTTTCTGCTTCCCGGAAACGTTCCACATAATCCGGTGAGATTTGCCAATACCGTTGGGTTGGTTGTCGAACAAGACAGACCCGAAGGTGTCAACGACAAAATCAGGTGGTACTGCTCAAAGTGTAGAGAAATCTGCCACCAGCTGGAGTTCTACTGCTACGATTTGGGCACACAGGTGAAGGACGCCATCGTTGATTTTGAAGGCGATTTAAACAAACGCACCTGTAGCTGTGGTACCGTGAACGATTCCAAGCCGAAATAATATCTTTTTCTCAATATATATCATTTTTTTTTTTCCAATCAACCAATAAAACCGCTTGAAATAAATCCCCAGCGCAAGGCGATCCCTGTAAGAGAAAAAAAATGTCGTTCCTTTTGTACCATATATGCAAGGATCTTACCCTTCGTCATCTCGCATGCATAACTCCGAAAAGACCGAGCTTTTCAAGCGAAGAAACTCCTTTTCAGCCACTCCATCAGCTTGTCGTAAACTATCGCATTCGCATTGTGCCAGTAAATGCTATGGTCGCTGTCTGGGAAAATATGCAAATCGTAATTCTCCACCCCGGCTAAATCCAGCATATCCACAAGCGCATAAGTATTCTGTACATGTACATTATCGTCTGCGGTTCCATGCATGAGCAGTAACCTCCTGATTTTGCGCAAATTATCCATGTTGGCGATCTTGGCATCCTTGTACCCATTCTCGTTGTCATCAGGAACTCCCATGTACCGCTCTGTGTATACCGAGTCGTAGAATCTCCAGTCGGTAACTGGGGCTACCGCCATTCCGTACTTGAAAGTCTCCCCCGCGTCGTATTCCAAAGTCTTTAAAGTCGAATACCCGCCATACGACCATCCCCAGATGGCGACTTTGCTATCGTCTATATACCTCGATTCAGAGATCCAGTGCTGTGTAACTTCAACAATGTCTCTAGGTTCCCAAAACCCGATTTTCCCCTTTGCCCATTTCTTGAACCCCCACCCTTTAGCTCCTGTTCCTCTGGGCTCGATATAAAGTGCCACGCATTCAAGCTGAGACACCGCAACGTCTTCAAACCCAACGTTGTGCTTCGCATCAAGGTACACAGACCCGGGCCCACCGTATACGTTAACCAGCATCGGGTAACGCTTTGCGCTGTTGAACTGGGCTGGGCGTACCTCGATAACGTCCACCAGCGTACCGTCGTTCAGTTTAAAATTAGCATGGTAATGCTTGGTGGGCATGGCGAATTTCGATTCCGCCTGTTTGATGTCGTTTATCATTAGCGAAGGAGCTTTTTCAAAAGCTTGTTTTGTCACTTTGGCGTCCGTCAGCGGAATAAGAGCTTGTTTTGGTAAATCAGGTCCTCTATACGATACCAAGCCAGTAGACGAGTCTCCACTGAGCGCCACGTCATAATAGCCATTGCCCAATAAAGTTGTGACACTCATATCTGTGAGATTAAGCGCATTGAGCTCCCTTTCCATCGAATTGTCTGATGTGGCTTTGAAAAACACCAGATCAGGCGCCCGGAACCCCAGAGCACCTCCCATAAGCACCTGGCTGCTCAGGGAACTCACGAGAACGGGATTTGAAGAGGTGGCATTGGCAAAAACAGCTAGCTGGTCTTTTTCGCCAACAACTACAGTATCTATATACCCCACAGGAGTGTTGAGGATAGGACTGCATTTCTCGATCCACCCGCCATATTCCGCAGCATCGATGGTGCGTACCGATATGCAAGATCCCGTGTTGGGTTCCACCGCCAGAATATCTAGTTTGCTGCTGTCGCGGTTTGCTTTTTTCACCAAAAAATGAGTATTGCCCCACGCAGCGTCGTAAACAATATCGCTGCCAGGCTGATTTTCCAAAGGAACACACGCCTGACTAGCCGTGTTGTAAACCCACAGCTCTGTGTATGGATTGGGGTACCCTGGTTTGGGATAGCGCAATTCCTTACTCACAGGGTATGCAGTTCCGCCAACTTCAGACACATAATAGTCCATGGTGTATGTAGGGACCTGTGTATCGTTAGTTTTCAAGAAGGCTACATAGCTCTCGTCATCAGACCACCACAGTGCGCTTTCTGATCCCAGAACTTCCTCCTCGTGGACCCAATCTGGTTTTCCGTTAAGCACTTTTTCGCTCCCGTCAAAAGTCACCTGAACAGCTGAATCCACAGCTGATCCAACCGCTTTTACATACAGATTGTTCTCGTATACAAAAGATACATAGTTCCCCCGGGGGGACCACTCGGCATAGCTGAGCAGGTCGGTAGTATAAAGTGGCTCAAACGTCTCGCTCTCAATATGGTAAGTCCAGTAGCGAGACAAAGTAGAATGGCGCCACTGTGGTTTCGCGTCTGTTTGAACAAGAGCCCATTCGAGAGTGGGAGACACTTTAATAGTCTCCACTTGATGCGTTTTTCCTTCCCACTGCAGGTCCGTTCTATTGAACAAGATCCTCTCGTAATGCGCATCATTAGCGTCTTTGAGCGTGTATACGGACTGGAAGGAGTGAATGTATTGGGACTCATTTCCGAAAAACTTGATGTCACTTTCAAAAGAATGGAAAGTGGCTCTTCTGTAGTCTTGTAAGGAAATCGGGATTCCTTGATGGATAGAGAGAGTTCTCGAGTTTGAATAACCGAAAAGAGCTGCCAGCCACAGACAAAAAACTATCCCACCGGTAATGAATATATACTTTCTCTTTACTGGAGGCGATTCGCTTTGATTTTCTGGGTCGCTCAACTTGCGCTTTTTCTGATACTCAGCCAGTGCCTCAAACATTTCTGATGTGGAAGACCTGGCAGACAGACTTTGTAGTTCGATATCACTCATTTTACCCAATTGGGACGTTAATGGGGTTTATGAAACTGCACTTCTAAAACATACAGCAAGTGGCGAAGGAAGAGTATACGATTCAAAGCAGCTAATTTAAAGCGGCAATTTTAATCGGAAAGTCTTGGCAAGCGAGTTGTGTATCTTCTACTCGTCCGGGGTGTAAGGGTGTGTTGGTGTACGGAAGATATATAACCGTTAAATTTTCCACAATGTCAGGTACGCTATTCGATGACATCTTTGCCGTCAGCTCAGTAGACCATGGTCGGTACAACAAGGTGTCGCGTATAACGGGGAATTCCACCACATCAAAAGATATCAAGATCACTCTGGATATCAATACTGAGCTTTTCCCTGTGCATCAGGACGAGTCTCTCACCATCACCATAGCAAAGTCTTTGTCCCTAGATGATGACGAAGAGCAGGCATACTTGACATCGTCAGGATCATGGAGGCCCCCGAAGCCAGACGAGAGATCTCTAGCCGACGATTACGAGTACGTGATGCACGGAACGGTTTACAAGTTTGAGGAAAAGGACCAGGATGAAAAGATAAGCGTTTATGTTTCCTTTGGCGGCCTTCTCATGTGTCTTGAGGGAGGATACAGGTCTCTGAATAACCTTAAGCAGGAGAATGTGTATATTTTGATTAGGCATTGAATAGAGATTGCAATTGAAGCGGTGTTGCACTTTTTCTGACTGTATCAGTGTGATTTATGATTGTAGGAAAGCGGAACTATCTGCAGTTATATGCTAGTGGCTCATCGTCTTTGGTTAACACCAACCAGCGATTTGTACCTCTACACCGTGGAAGGAAACTATTAGCCTATTTTACAGGACTTTTTGAGAAAAGAGGTTGAGATATTGAGCTACTTTCACAACATCTCAGGTCCTGTAACGTGTACCCTTTTTTGTGAGGGGGGGCGATCCCTCGCACTTTCTCAAACCAACAGTAGACATGATTTTTTGTGTAGTTGTCTCCTCTCACGTGAATGACTCCCCTCACCAAACTCAACCTTTGAAAGTACCGACTTGTTACTGCCTGTATTCACAACTGAGAGAAAGAGTTGATATATCGATTTTGTATTCCCAAATGATCCACTAACAAGTCACTAGTCTAAAATTGTGAGTTTGGTGAATAGAGTCAGTCAAGTGAGATTTTCTTGGGCGCTTTTTTGTAGGGGAAAATGTCGGAATTCCTTCTTTATATACTTTTTTTCTCCTACTACACAGCAAATGTTTTAAGGGATGGAGAATAACGCTTTATCTTGAACCATTGAAATAAGTCTTCTGCTTAGGTACTTACTCACATAGCATTGAGGAGAGAAGCGCGGTCCCGATTTCCTGGGTCCCTGTGAGCTTATTTGATGTTTCATGGACAAAGATCATAATAGCAAAGCAAAATGAATTGAGAGATATTGGGTCAGCCGATTAATCGGCCTAGGAAGTAGTGAGTCATCCTAGTAAACACATGTAAGATAATGGTATCCTGCTCTTGAATAGTCTTAGATTTTGAGGACTGTGCATTAAGGTTCAAGCTCACAGTATGGTAATTTGATTGGCGTATTGCAAAACGGCTAAGCTGGCTCATAATATTCGAGATTGGTCATTGGATCAGATCAGATAGCATTTCTGGAGAGGAAAATTATACTCAACTGACTCTGGCTCGCAGAAGAGCAAAAGCCCTATGGGACTACACCCGCTAATTACGCATTCTTGTCAAGATCTGAATATGTAAAACGGGATTTGATGTCTAAATGTGAGATATCGCTATTTAGTCTCTTTGCTTTTATCTCTCATCCTCGGTCTCAATTCCCTTAATGGAGGTTACATCTTTGATATGGAAACTTGTGAAGCATCAAGCCCAGGCTTAGTTTTTTAACGAACGTACTCTGGGCTAGATAGTCTAGGAATCTAATCAGTGGCCAATTGGTGATCAAGAAACAGAATTAGACAATGAGACGGTAAGTCGCAAGCCGATAAATGTTTTTCCTTTCACCCACGGCTGCGAGTTTCTCAAGTGGGAACATTAGGCGACGACGAAAAGCTTCATCGCTTTGAGCTGCTAAAGTATCGAATGTCCCATAAAGGCGGGGCCAAAAGTTAGTTCTGTTGGCGCTGTCACAGAATTTGTATTTGTCAGCATAGGAGTAAGTATCTACAACATTACTAACGTCAAAACAGCATCATACTATAAATCCAGTTAGTCACTCCGTAAAAATCGGATGGAAGGAGTAATGGTACAACACCACCTTCCACGGAAGTAAGAATGGCGGAAATAGTCAGCTTCCTTGAAGGGATGATAATGAGCATAGTCTCCCTTCGGCATAAGAC
>JAJLSF010000455.1:0-20965 GCA_030567395.1 Citeromyces hawaiiensis
TGAAAAACGTGGACATTGCACATCGTGACACCAAAGCCTTAAGTATGGCGCCTTATTTAGGTGCCGGAGGATCCTAGGGCGAGCCGACTTGGAATTTGAAAAGGCAAAATAGGGTGGCGAGTTTTTAAAGCATGATATCACCTGGGGAATCCACTCTCTCAAATCTACCTGTCCACTGCTGTATAAATGGGGCTGGGTAGGCCTCTTTTTTGAAACTTGCAGGAACTTGATACACTTTGTCTCGTAAATCACCCTCAGCTGCGAGCCGGCCAGACTGGGAGGCCATAATTACCGCTTTCTACTTCTCCTCTCTTGTTGTGGTTAACCTTACCTCATCGTGCTCGATTCGTAGTACGGTCTATTGATTAACAGTAACCAATAAAATCCTTCGTCTTACACTGCTGTATGATGATGTACTCAGATCACCAATATCCGACTATTAATGGTCACCAGACCCGGATCTTAAGCTCAGATCAGATCTCCCAGGATTCGAGATGAAAAATCATGCAAAATCATGCACGTTTATGCACGTTTATGCACGTTTTTTCCGATAGAGGGTCAATCGTACACCTAACATATTTAAAAGACTATATTCACTTAAGAATCAATCTTCAAACCAAGTTTATCTTGATGAGACTTGAGCTTTTCCAACTTTTGTCAATGGAGATCTAGATCAGATCCGGCGGATCTGGTGACCCTTGAACACTATGTGTGCTACCACTCAATCTGGAAACGGACAATCATGACATCTTTCTTTCAGTGATTACTGGTATGCAGGACTAGATCTATGCTGATATTCAAGTGGATTACAGACTCGTTCTTCACTTATCGATATGCAGATCGTCTTATTTTTTCTCTTTGCCCTCAAGAATTTGGACTTCTATTCTTCGGGGACAAACTTTGTGGAAGTGATATTATGCAACATCGCCACTATATACTCTCAGTAACACTTCGCTTCGCTTCAATGTTCTACTACTCAAAGAAAACAAACTCCGTCAGAGCCCTCTTCTCATCCTCCTTCAGCCAGCCGTATAACTCCTTAAAGTTGCCGTAATTGTGCACCATGCAGCCTTTGAAAAACTGCTGCAACAGCTCCTTGCACTGCGGATTATCGTCCGAGCGGTGATTCTCATCAACAAATGAAGCCAGCTTTTCATAAGACGGCACACCCACCTCCTCCAGATCTTCCCAGCCGTCGTCAGACGGAGCAGCAACGTCTATGTGAGTACTACTAGACTCTGATTGAAACTTGAGCTCGTTAACCAAGAGCTTTATAATCTTGAGTGGCAACGGAATAGACTCATATTGCAACGGCATAGACTTTGCTCTTGATCTCGTCACAATAACGTCCTCTGGGATTTGGTTAGCTATTAGATCTCCATTAACATGTAGCTGTGCTATTCGTGAATCATCAAGTTTAAAGATCTCTGTAAACGCACGCACATTCATCAGGATCTTGTCGTAGCCGCGAACAACTTCAAAAGTGGCTAGCCAGATAGGCATGACGAGATTCAAAGCGGACTGCGATTCGAGTTGAAGCTGAAACAAAAAATCTATAGTTTGAGAGGGCGATATCAGTGCCAGATGGTTAAGCACAAGAACCATGTTCTCCCTTGTAACCATCTCTTTGGTATGGACGAGTCGTTTGACAAGAGCTTCAAGAATGGTAGTCTGGTAGTGGGAGATGTTTTCGCTGTTTCTGAAAACCGGGTTGTTAATGACACTTAAAACAAGCTGGCCGAGGTTTAAAGCGGCCGAGTCGGAAAGCTCAGGAGAGAGGAACTTGCTAAGAAGCTCAAGAAGCAGTACGTCGTGATGGTGTTCTAAAATGAGATCTGCCGAGTGATCCACAATAGCCACAAGCGTCTCACTCGATATTTGAAGGATCTGGTTGTCAGAAGACGACATGATCACTTTTGCAATCAGCGGGAAAAGGTAATTGAAGGCCTCAGCGGGGATCTTCTGGTTTGCGTTGAGAAATATACCTAAAATCTCTAAACAGAGACTCAATTCGGGAGTATACTCGAAAGGAGAGCTTTTTTCAATTTCCCTAACCAAAACAGGCAATGCCATTTCAAACTGATTGGACTTGTCCACGTCAGTACTCAGCAAATCCGTAAGACACTCTTTGGCGTCGAGGATAAGCTGAATGTTTCGACAGTCTTGAAATAGGATATGGAAAATAACCTCAAGTGTATCTGTAGACTTTAAAAGCGTAACAGAGTCTATGTTGACCGCTAAGGTGAGTGCCTCCATGAGAAGAGTGTTTGTATCTTCCTCTGCTTCCGGCATGAGATCCACAATACGGGTGATGATGTGCGACTGGATGTTTGCATTCATCTTTGAGCACCTGAGAAAGTGGTTGAATAAAGTGAACGAGATGATGACGGCTGACTTGACAAGTGCAGAGTTGGAAGTCAAAGACAGGATTGTCTCTAGCGATTTTATCGCAAAGGAAATGTCGAGTGTGTTCTGGTACTTTTCCAGAAACACTGGCACTATCAAAACGGCTCGTGAAGCTATAAAGATGTCGGAGCACAAAGTGAGCTGCAGAAAGGACGACAAAAGGTCAGTATATGAAACCGGTAAAGGAGCATGAGACTCGTTGGCAAAGCATCCACCTAAAAGAAACAAAAGAGCTTCGTTTGGCAGGACTTGGTACTTTTCCACCAAGTAGTTGATCATTGTAGCATTCTCCTGCTGAGGTAAGCTTTCCACGTAATGAGCCACAGACAACCTAACGTTGAGGTCCACACTCATCTCCGTCTCAACAGTGACAAACTCGTTGAAATCATTTTCCCAGTCGTTATCAGCAAGAGTGCATACGCTCAACAGCGCATCACACATTGGCGGCGTAACTTCAACCGGTAGGCTGCTCAAGAGTTCTATACACTCTACCCGGAAAAGAACATCATCTATCAACAAGTTTGCCATGATAAGCTCAACGATACTGGAAGCGTATTGTTGCAGGAAATCCGCCACATAACTGTGAAACTCGTTAATAACCAGAGAAATAACCCTCACCGCCTCAATTTTAAACTTCACGTCTTGCGAATGAGCCATGGTTCCACATACAATCTCGAGAACCTTGTGAATAGAGGTCAAAAACGGGTTTCTCAATTCGTTCTCGCAAATCAGCTGTCTCAGTACAACGTTTAACAGCTTCATCACTTCCGTCCTAACAGCCATACTACCCTCAGAGATCATTCTCTCGCATTCTGCAAGAATAGCGGATCCTACTCCCCTTTGGAAAAACATCTCCTCACTGATAATTTCGTCAAATACATCCTTTAAAACCGTTACCCCCCCTAAAACCCTGCATTCTTCATTTGAATGAAGCAATGCATAGAGCTGTTCTAGAAGGTTGGGCCATTCGTCAGGGTAGTCACATGACGCAATTTGTACCGTTGCATAAGCAGCACCGTTACGTATTTTAGAATCAGGGTCCACCACCAGCGAGTTGATTAGATGAAACCGAACGCGTGTTTTCATTTCCGGGTCAACTGGGGGGCCCTTAAACGATGCGAATCCAAGTGACCAATAAAGCGGTACCAGTCTTTTAACGTGTAGAATGGCTGATTGTCTAAGTGTTATGAGCTGTGATGGGTCTATAGAGATGGAGATTAGTTCCCCGAAAATGCGAGACGGGTCGCTTGCGCATAGATTTGCGAACTCCTGTTCCGCATTGGCCCGAACCTGGTTGTCGGGGACCGTTTGGCAATTGATCAACTGGAGGAGGTTCATGGTGTGGGGTGGTGCAAGTTTTATGTCAAGCCTTTTCTGCGCCAAAATTAACACGACAATTAAAACACGGTGTACGGATATGAGTCGTGCTGGGGATTCGCCTTGAAATTTAGGGCTGTAGCATTAAGTTGAACTGAAATATTATGCCCTGCAAAAGGGGGGCACAAACAGCTCTTCAATGAAGTCTCGGATTTAAGGATATTGTTACTGGATTTTTTGTGATCTGATATCTTGCATTTTCAATTGATTTCAAAATGCTCACGATGTATGATGAGGGTCGATACCCTCTGAAGAAGCTTTTGATTTGAAACCACCCCACAAGCGCGGTAAGATCAGTCTTTTGGGACTCTGGAAAGTTGTCCACAGAGAAAAATCAGCTTCAATTGATCGCCTTCAAAACAAATTCTATTAGTCTAAACCACCATATATACTTTAGGGGATTCTGCTTTTTAGCTCATATGAGTTTAAGGTATCTGTTGGTGAAGTCTGCGATGATGATAAAGCTGAGACATTTTTTGACAGCCGCTTTCTAGAAGAAATTCACAACAAAGTCGAAAAGATGGAAGGCTTGACAAAGTGTCTGGGAGCTGAGCAAAGAGAGTTTGAAGACGATTACCTTTCTTCGGTAATGACACTTTCCACTTGGATTCATATAATGTCGGCGACACTAAACTCTCGAGAGATCGTGATGAAGCTGAAGCTTGTTCTGAGGAGCTGTGCAAGGACCTCAAACTTCTTGGGAGAGAAGCTTCTACGCTCATTATTTCGGGAAAGATCATCGTTATGCATTTGGCGAAAATAAGTGACTTGTGAGAAATTTTGATTTGATCACCTTATTTCGAGAGTAACATGGCTACCCTCAAACATTACAGAGTTAAAATTTGACCAATGTTAAACTGCTTTTTCGCTGCCTAATCGTCAGACAAAGGCTCTCTTTGACAATAGCAAAATAGTGAGATGCAGAAAATCCAAAGTCCGCGTTGCTTTCAACAAAATGCCCAATTGATTGGGGAACTACAAAGTGCACACTACTCGCATTCTTCTGGATCTCCTCCTATAGGGTCATTAGGGACTCAACATCAACGCCTAATGATTCTCGGATCAAGAATATCTCGGATCAATAGAGCAAACTAAAAGCCCATACACTTTAGATGAATTGTCGTTTCCTGCCGAAATTTCCAGCTAAACCGAAAGCGCACTGAAACAATTTTCAATCATTGATAAGAATAGTGGTAGGCCTCTTCAAATCACTTCCACCAGCCACTAGTAACTCCCAAAACTGTTAGTTCCACCTGAGTGTTGTTATCACTTCTCTAGCGCATATTGATCAACACGTTCCTTTGGATAGTGCTTTCAGCATATATTCCAAAGTATCACCGGCTTGCCAGCTTCTACTATTACAGCCGTGGTAATAAGTATACGGGTTTTCGCCTTGTTAGGTGAATAAAGTCAGTCAGCCAATCATACCACTTTATAGAGAAGATTGCTCCTATACCCAAAGCTACTGAAAGGATAAAATCAAGAAAAGATTTGGTTGGATTGGCCTTTGCGAAGCGTAAACTCAGGTGCTTATAAGATCAAGATATAAAGATGGTGTACGGGTGAAACGCTGAAGACCGGTGTATGGGTCAGTGTAACGCGTATTATTACCTCTAAAATTTGCCTCACGCAAAGACATTGAATTGATTCCTTCAAAGAAGCCGTGAAAGACAGAAGCAAAACTGTTCTTTCTCTGTTTGTTGAGACGACGGGGATGAAGGAAAATCTTTCTGTGAACCTGTTTCGTCCTAGCATTTTCCTTCGGATGTCCCCGATCAATTAAATCTGATTGAGTTTGAAGCATTTGATTATAGAACTGCTTTAAGAAGCTCAGTCATCATCTCTCACGTCATAACTGCCAATACTGAGCGTCTAGGCTAGGAATATGGCAACAATCAAACTTTTCATTACCCATCCTCCTGTGTTCCTTTTGCTCACCTCTCTTAGAACGGGTGCTAAAGGGTAACAACATATATCTGAACTCACTGGAAGTATGGAGGAATACAAAAGCTACTTATATAGTCCACCGTGCGTTAAACCGATATGCATCATTGTCATATGGAACATGAAATCCAACAACCTCGGCTCTTAAAGGTCTCTGCCCCTCTTCAGCTTTATTCCTATTCATATCTCTCTCCTCAAGCGTGTTCAGGATGTAGCCAACTTCTCATCGGGATGGTAGCTCTGGCGTTCGGAGAATACTGATATTCTATTCTTTTGATGCAGGCCCCACAATCTGAAGGCATCGAATGCGTCATGATATGGAAGAGATTGATCAGGAAAATGTCCTCGATTTGGTTCAGACACTTCAGGCAAGCAAAAGCGAACCCTGGGATTATAAGTGTGCACAACTTTTGTTAACTAAACATACTGTATAGATGGGCTCACTGACCCAAGATATAATCACAGGGAATGTCTTATTGTTTGGTGCCTTCCAAAAAGGATTGTGAGACCTTTAACAAATTGAATCTACTGATCATGCCGCGAAAGTTCGTCTACTCACATGATAGATAAGTTGTGGGGTCTTTAGTCATAAGGCGTACCTTCGACTCTATTGAGCTCTTTCATTTTGGGTGCGGTGATATTCTTTTTACCAAATACCTTCCAAAAGATCCAGATGGTGCGCATCCTCACACTAGAGTAAACGATTACATAGTCGGACTTTTTGTACATGTTGCACATTCTGACACTACCAGCCTTAAGTATGGAGCCAAGGCGATTTTTTTCACATAATAAAGTTCCATTGAATAATATACAACATAATCATATATCCCTCAACGTACTCGTGTTGTATTGGAATCAATCGACCAAAAATTCGACACCATACTATATGGTATTTGTAAAAAAGTCCATCAAATTTTAGTTGCTGGGTTGTGATTGGGTGTCCTCTTGCAGTGATGTATTATCTCCTCTCAGGATTGGTTTCACGATGATCTAATCTTTGCCATCATGATGATTCCCTCAATTCTTCCGCCAAACGCCAAAATGAGGTGAGCTTGGTTCGCTGGGTAACCCATCGATACCATTGCTCATCCGATCGAGGTCGAGGGACCTCAATGGCATATCGTCGTTAAGTTCGGCCGAACAAGACGGTGGAGAGAAACTGATTATATCCAAGTAGTTGCTTTGTGTTGTGAATGTGTCCATTTACCAGTTTTTCCATGTTCATCTCTTTATCTTCTAGTTCCCGTTAAATGACCGCCCAGAATATTTTCACCACAGGACATTCCTGAAGTATGTGGGTAACCGATTCTTGGCTTTCCAGACAGAGCGCACATTACTGCCTTGCCGCGACAGGGCGATCCTCCGCTCGACTGCCGCGAATAGCACATCTATTCAGTCGTGAATGAAAGCTTCCGAGCAGAAATAGGTGGTACGGCTGAAGGGCACCAGGCGCCTGCTCATGGACAGTGGCCAGTTGTCCCCATATCTTTCTCCACTCAATGGGCGAGGGTGGTATGGTTTTCGCCCATTCAGGTATTATTCCTTTAGTCCTATAAAAGTGGCTGTGTCGGTGGTGAAATGTCTGGATTTTTATTCCAATCTCCCTCGTCCTATTATCCACGAGGGTTCCCATAACATCGCTAATCCCTTAAGGTAGCCGCCTTTGGAAGTCTCTTGGGCACTCCTTCAATTCTTTGCCAATCTTTCCAACCAGTAGGTAATCTCTTATCCTGTCTTCAGACATCTCGTCAACTTTGAAGGTATGCTTTGCGCAAGGTTGGACAATTTCAAACCAGGCTACTAGGTAACTCTGCAGGCGAGTAGTCGATTTGGAATTTGAAAAGTGAAAGTACGTTAGCGATTTTGCGAAAAATGTAGTCTCAGCTTGGTTGAACAACGATTAAAGAAAAGAATTTGCGTGCGGTGAAATTTTCTCTACTAAAAACGTTCTGAAAGACGTGGCTGTTGATTTTCCCTCTCCTAATACAAAAAATTTGGAGAGTTGGATAATGTCAATGAAGTGAATTCTGTTAAGCAAGCTAAAGCAGCCCGTTGATATGCCTTGGATGTTGCATGCGGTGAGATTTACTCTACTGAACACGTTCTGAAAGACATGGGCGAGTTATTATACTTAAAAAAAGGTAGAAACCCTCGCTGTTTAGGAATTGTATAAAAGTTTAAGATACATATCCAGTCAAGGTTATTAGCTTAGAGCTGGCGTGCGGTGAAATTGTCCCTTATAAATCCGATCTGAAAGAAGAGAATACCCAGCCACACTGAAAACGGAACGAACAGATTCCTTTGATTGCTTTTTTTCAAACTTCATGGTGAGTTGGGATATTCGAATGGTGCTAAATATATAGAGAGACATCTGAGGAGAACTCTTGCATTCTGAGTACGGAGAAACTTTGTCTGCTGATCTTGTTTCTAAATGCGTTGAGTCACAGTAGTTTATAGATTTCGGTGTTGAAGAATATCATCAGCTCAGCCTTCAAGAAAGTGAACCCTCGAATTTTTATCGGTGAAATTATCCCCAGATTCGAAAGACATGGACTACGTGCAAAACAGTTGAAGACTAAGTGACCTCTGCTCTGTATTATTTACTATGTAGGCTCTGCTATGTAATCGATGATACATTTTGAAGACCCTCCATTCCTTTCGTCGAAGCCAGCCATCATTGTCTTTCTATATAATTAAAAAACAGTTTTTGTTGGACAGTGAGTATCAAACTACTACTAACGAACCAGATTTATACTGTAAACCCAGTCCGTGGTCCAATAATATGATGAGGCACAAAAGTTCTCAAACAGAAATGACAAAAGGCAAATAGTAGGTAAAATTCGTAATTTTCGATGAAACTCACGTGAAGAAAAATAGAAAAAGGCAGACAAGACCCTTTCGAGAGATTGGAATGCCAGCTCTTGAAGCTAACGGTTTACAATTAGTATCATGGTCTTCAAATGACACATCTCCCTGAAATCTCTTGTCTGAAGCTTCTCAAGAGGGCAGTTGGCTGCTCATGATACAACGTGAAGATTTCTTTTCCAGATATATGATGCAATCAGACCGCAAAAGGTATTACAGACTCATTGCTTTTCTTTTCTCCACTCAGAAAGGTGCATCAGAACACGCGTGTTATTTCTGATCTGAGTGTTCCAAGATCAAAAAACCTGTCAGAAAAGGTGAATGTTAAAGCGAGTGTAAATCTTTTTAACAGCAATTATCCACGGTGAGCGGAGGCAGGTAGTGCGCGAACAAATTCATTCAAGTGCTTATTCATGATTGGTTTGAAGATTTTAATGTAAAGTCGTAGACCGCTGTCCGAAGAGAAATAGCGTGATTTTGGATTTTCAGTCTGCAGAGATTCTGTCTTCTAAAGATGCTGCTGAGAAACGAAAGCAGACGCGAGATATCTTCTGGATTTGAAGGCGGACGGATTTGTGTTCTAATCCTCCGTTGAAAGTGTCCTACCTTGAAAGTGGAGACTAAATTATAGTTGGACCAAGCTTCTGTCAATAAGTTTTTGTAAGGCCATTTTGATGGGCTATTAATTGTTGCATGCGCCGTCTTCCGTACTTGCACGATGCATAAAGAAGAGAATGAAAATGATACAAGTGTTGAAAAAATGAGAATCCTCGTACTGAAAGGAGCGGGCAAAGATGAAACGCATCCGCACGCAAGATTTGTATGACAAAAAAGGTACATGCTCTAGATGTAAACGACGGGAACGTTCTCAGATACCTATACACCCACCGATATAAATCACTCTGTTCTCGTATAGTGCCTGCAGTTGTTAGTGTAGGTGTATATTCTGCAGATAGCATGTAACTCAAATACACAGGAGGGCATTCTGCTCAAAACTCAACTTATCTATTCGAGGGCACATCTCAAAGCTATCATTTCGGGTTATATCACGAGGTGTAGACCTTTTCAATGTCTCGCCTAATAAATCCTTGATTCTGAAAGCTCACAAGCCTACGCTTTGCCGCCAGAACCCCCTACACTTCCAAATCCAGCTCCACACCTCCTATCAGCTTATCCATGCCCAAAGACCTATACTCGCAAGAGGAAAACAGCTTTTGACGTTGCTCATCTTCTTCCAGGGAAACCTCGCTCTTTACAACGTCTTCAGGCTTAACCTCTGCCAGGGAAGTGTAAAACATCTTTGTAGTTGTTCTAAACCGGCTAAAGGGGTCTCCGTTAGTCTTATTTTCAGCCAACATTTGTCTTCTTTTCGCATTGGCTAGAACCTCCGCTTTGCGGATCTGGTCCTGATTCACGCGAACGTTTCTCTCGTTGATTTTAGACATTTTTGATTCATACGAATTGGAAACGTTGGCAACTTCTCTGTCCATTTTGGCCAGTTCTGCATCAACTTTTTCAGCCTGAGCAAAGTCTTCGTTTTGTAAAGCAATTTGACGTTCTTGCTGCAGAGTTGTCTTTCTTACAATGAGGTTTACACCTTTCAAATCGGCATCTACAGACTGTTTCTTCTTGATCATTTCCGTGATTTCGTTATCCGTGAGCGATTTGGACGACATGGCTTTAAGCTCGTGGAACTTTGAATCAACTTTCTTCAAAGTTGGCAGAGAAATGTCATCTTTTTCGAGTCTTTTCGCATAAATATCGAATTCCTGACCCGTAAATGGCTCGTCCGACAAAAAAGACATTTGTACGCTTCTCCTTGACGAACCTTGCGAGATTGTACAATAAAAGTTAACCATATGGCCGTGCAGCTTGTACTTTTGATCTTTTGTAGTCACACCTTCCACTTTGCACATGCGATACTGATTAGTACCGCTATTTTTGCTCGGCCCAATGTTCATCTTGGTATATGTGCCAACAATTACAGACTCAAACTCCGGGTAGAAACAAAACTTGCCCAAAATGGTTCTGCCGACCCGTATTTTATTCAAATCAGACACAGAAGCCGGCTGACTAAGCGAGGACACTTTTGAAGTTGCCCACTCCACTTTATTGTCATCTTCTGGGTAATCATCTTGCCCATAATCGTCATATTCGTCTTCCCTCTCTTCTCTTTCGTCTTCCTGACTATCCGGTTCATACGAGTCGGTCTTCTGGCGTTTATTACGCATCTCTCTTTGCCTTTTAAGCTCGCTCAATTTATTACTCTTGACAGCACCGCGTCCCGTTGTGGACTCATCGATCTTGTTCTGTTTCGCCCTTAAAGCGAGATATTTTTTTTCGTTATACTTCTCCATCTGCTGCGAACGGTCAAACAAAATCGACTCTCTTGTCATTTCGTCCATTTCAAGCAATTTAGCACGATCGGCTGCGTCTTTATACTTCCCCTCCAATGGATACGGATTTTGGTCCTCCCCGGAAGGCTCCTCCTTTTTCTCCGTCTCCAAAGTTGGCTCATAATCGCTGTCACCGGATTCCTGGTCGTTTCCCCCGGCAAGTGCGAGAAGGTCCTCGTCGATATCAGACATCGTGAGGTTTGTGGTGTGAGGATGGGGATGATGAGAACACATAGAAGCGAAGCGGAAATGTTCCTTGTACCTTCCTTATGATGAATTTGCTTTCGGTGAACAATCAAAATAAACGTTTTGGTGATACAGTTATTTTTTGGGTGAAAAATGAAGAGAAGACATATGGACTCGAGTCACGTGACTGGGGCTTTGTGCCCCAGCGCTAGCGTCAGGTGAAGAACTGTGGAGAAAAGTATTAGACATGTAAAGCACAGATATCTCACAAAGAACAAGGTGGTAAAAGGAGATGTCTCCCCCAAAAAAAAAAGTAATTCTAAACCATGCTCTTATGGTCATTATTCTGATCAACTTATGGGTTGTATATGGCCGCCATAAAAAAATTGGACAATCTGTCACAACTGGATAGCAGAACATCTCAAGTCTGCACTACTGCCTTTTTCAATCTCTTTCCGTCTCCCTGTTTGGATGCAACAAGGGTATGCGGATAGACAAACCCCCAAGGCTATTTATGCAGAGATACCTAAAGTGACATCTGGACGTTCCTGTAGCTCTTTCTGTTACGCCCTCTATGCGTGCTGCCTGCCGTTACAGATTGAGATTGCAAGACTTTATCGATTAGACAAAACTGTTTATACCACTGAAAACCCATCAAGTTCGTGGGGAAAACTCTACGTGCTCAAGATGACTTTTTCAAGGCTCAATGGATCATCAAGATAATGACACGGAAAGTCAAATAAGACAATTGCTCTCAAGTTTGCATTGTGTATGATTGAGAAAGAGATTCAGAGAAACAGTCAGGTCTTTATTTTCTCTCAGATGCAAAGCCGCAGAAGACAGATAGAGAAAATCAAAAGACACATGAGAAAAGACTAAAGTTTGCGAAAATGAAAGGCTAGATGAGCCATGCCGTCATCCGCGCATGAAGGTGTCGTTCATATATGCTGGAGTATGAGTAGAGTGATATATCCTGCTTCACACTGAGTGAGTCCGAATACACCTTATGATACATCTTTCATTACAACCCCTCTTGTCCCTTCCCAGGGTATTTCTTCGCATATTCCGCATTGACTAAATTTAGAACGTGATCTGAGCACCGGGGCCTAGTGGATGGCTTAAACCTTCTGCAAACATCACCTCCTTGGTCGTTTCATCATACTGGTGCAAGTGATTTACAAAAATCAGTAAGAAGCAGCTTCAGGCTATACAACAGATTCCACTGTACCGCATCGAGCTATCCAGCCTTTGTGTGCGGTCATAATTGGGCCCTAGCATTGGCTATTTCACTCACCACCTAGGCATGGCGTTGCATATGGATTCTGATCTCCCACATGCTGCTTGTTGGTCTACTAATGTGACCATGAGCATTCCTTTGAATGAATGAATGTCGTATCAATCTTACATCGCTAAATTAAGTCGTGATCTTTTTCGATAGCTGTATTTCTGGCAGCTACGATTGGATCAATCTTGTGAGAGATATACACCATCTCTATGCAGTTTCGGCCCTATTTCCCGTCTTACAATACTCTCAACTAAGGTGCGTCAGAACGCGTTCTAGAACAGGGGGGTCGAAAAAAGAACACAGAACATTAAAATCTGAATTGAACAGAGCAGATCAGAACGTGTTCGAGCCGGGTTTCTTATACAACTTTTTCTTCTTTCACAGTGGTATATTTTATGTTCGCAAATTGCGTTACTCGCCTTTATCATCGACAAAAGCTTGAGTTCGGCCCTTTGCCCTTGGGTAATCTTTGACAATTAATACTTCCGTAAGAGATTGGTCCTTCAGGCTGCTTCGACTATCACTGATGGAGTGTTCAAAACAGAAAACAATCTTTCAAACAGACACACTGGTGCAGGGAATAGCCAAAAGCCTAGAATCTAAAGTAAAGAGGCTGATGAAAATCTCTTTGTTAGAGCTCCACCATTTCGATGGCTTTCGTAGTTCATTGATAGGCTCAAAAACCTTAAGATCTTCCATGGTTCTCTTTCTTAACACCAGAATATGTTTTTAACAAGCTTTTATCCTGAACCAAGCTTCGTGTGCTAGATTATGCGTACGTTTCTTGTAAATCTTTCATCTTTTGTTTAGAGCTTGGAAAAAATTATCCACACGGCAAGCTCTATTTCTCTCGGCCAACAAGCTAGGCTGTCGATTGAGGGTAGGACCAAAGGCTCGACTCCTGACCCTTTCTTGGTAGGTCGATAGTTTGGGGATCTTGAAGCCTCGGTCGGATTCATTTTCAGTCTTGATTGTTCTCTTATAATGTCCAGTAATCGATAGTAATAACGTCCACTTATGTTTGACAATGTAAGGCTTTTATTCCACCTAAAGCTGCTACATAGTTGAGGTTTGTGGCCTCTTATATACACCGATTGATGTGGGGAAACACATGTGATGTGACATATCATGAGTGACTTATCCGCATGATGACCTTCCCCGCAGGTCATACATGCTTATACATGATAGTCGTTTCTTATTCAGAAAAGGCATGACCAACATTTCTTTTTCCAAAGTTGCATCACATTGTTTTCCCGGATTATAGCTGATAATCCGACAGAGATAATGCTAACTGAGACATGCGTCCCTCTTTTTCCTCTTTGCCATGAGAAGCGAGGAGGGAGGTCCTCCCTCGAAGATGGCTGGCTCCTACCATTTCACATCTACTTATCAATAAAGGGGTAAAATTAAGGAATATTTTTTCTTATACTGCTGTGACATCGACTTATTCAACCCTCACCAATGTTGATCAAAGTCTCGACTGAAACGTTATAGAATTATATATAAAATTTATAAATTGAAGCATTCAAAGTGTTCTAGAACACCACCCTTCGAGAAGGAACACGCCTGTTCTGACGCACCGTACGCCACGCAATATGCAAGCTGGCATAAATGGCAATAAGCTGAAAAAATAAATATCCAGTGTCAAACGCAATAGTTCGACTAGAACATATTAGGAGGTTCGTGGTTGATCAGTGTACATATATAGCCACAGGCCTTTATAGACCTTGGAGTGACCGAACTCCACACATAACATCTGTCATATGCGGTCTACTGCATGCATATTCGTGCATTATATTGCATTAGCAGTGGAGCATAATTGTTGTGCTTATGCAGGAGAGAATGACTTGTGCTCAGATCATTTCTCGGGAAGGACAAACTTGCTTCTTGAAAAGTCGGGCGTGTGGCTCAGATTGTTCTCACCGATCTTGTGGAGTGACTGACTAGATTTATAGTATAAAGCTGTAACTGATAGTCAACGTACGTTATCGCTGACAATGTCTGTCACCGAACCAGTGGAGTTTCCACTTTTCAACATCACTAGAAGAAGTATTGATAGTCCTCTTATTATTCTTATGAAAATCTTATCATTGTTTGCTCCCACCTCGCATCTCCTCCTCACCTATATCGGTACACTCCAGAATCCAAGTATCCGTTCCTTCTTTTCGCTCAACCTAGAGACCTGTCATCAGCTGTTTCTTCCTCCTGTACCAATACAGTATAGCGGTCCGAAAAGCGATTCAAGCAACAAACGATCAGTCGCAGAGCTGACCGGTTACAAAGAACAGATTGTAAATAAAAAGGATAAGGGGTAGACATGAAGCTGACCTCTCTTTGAGATTTATTGGGGCTCATCAATGCCATCCCAAAACATTCGAAAGGGTGAAAAAAGTGAACAAGATATTGAAGCGAATCAATTATGCTTTCAGAAACTCAAACGTTTCGGTTGGTTTGTCACATGTTGACGTTTCGTTAGTAACGATGTTCGAATCTAAAAGACTATATCGTGGGCAAAGAAAATGGTCCTATTTTTTTCTTTTTTTTTTCACTTCAAGATTTTTATTAATTCACTATCTAACCATGCCTTTCTATATAATAGCGTACACTGACCTTGATACCTTCCTATAATACCTATCTATATATTAGGTATACCAGACGATCCTTAACTATCTCACCTTGGCGTTATGGGGAAACCCTCATGGGTGCTCGTCTTTGCCTTGTCCGAGCATTGTGAGACTCCTACTCACTGAAACCCCCACCGAAAATATCTCTTCGAGATGATATATATTTTTTGCTGTTTCTTATTGGCCGTAAGAAATCAGTGTGCCTCGGATTCGAACTTACGTCTCTTTTTCTGGACATCCTTAAACCGCTATATAAATATATAATTCAAAAATAAATGGACCCTACTGCAAAGAGATCACCATCTATATTAGTGACTGACTCACGGAACAAGCATTCGAGTGCTCCTTTTGCCGGACTGAATCGACGCAAGGGTAATGCGCCAAACCCCACGGAACGGTATATCTCTGATCAGAAACACTTCAACACAAATGTGCTGCCACAGCGAAATGCTCGTATACCGCTTCGAGCTCGGGGTATGCCCAAACTAAACAAAACGTTACCGACGCGAACTTCCAAAACGACCGAAAAACTCGTTTTAATTCCTGAACAGGAAACCGTAGAGCCGAGACAGAATTATATAGATCAAAATATTTCCGAGGACGAAAGATCTCGGGCCGAACGAATGCCTAAAGAGTTCCGGCAAGCCGAGTTTCCTCGGGTGACTGCGTACTTGATCAGTGAACAATTTGATATGCGACTTATGGCTAAATTCTTATCTAAAGCGCATCTTGTATCGCCAAGGCTTTACGACGAGGTTCTGTATGTTCCTTACTCGCTTCCCTTACTCCCCGGGATGAACGGACACAGAATCCAGTCGAACAATAGCGAAAAATCTCTTCCCGGGAAGCAGCTGATGGAGAGTTTTATAAATAAGACCGAACAGAAAGACCATCATTTCGAGTATTTTTCCGGTGAAAACCTCGAAGAAGCAGCACATCCATCGTTAGACGGTGGACCTTCTTCTTCGAATGAGTTTGATCCTTCTGAGCCTCAGTTTTTCGAAGCTGCTCCCGTTATAGAAAGACCACCTACAGCGAGCTCACAAACCCCGGACTTGACAAAGTACGCCGAGATGTTTGTGTTTGAGTACGGCGTTGTTGTATTTTGGAACTTTACCGAGGTTCACGAAAAGAACATTCTGGCCGATCTCACGTTTGCAAAACTGTATGCGGAGGAATTTCAGGACGACGAAGAAGACGACGAAGAAGACTGGCCGTTTGCCCCGTCAAAGCAGGAAGAAGACCCATTCTCTCTTTTGATAAAACCCGCCCACGAACAAGATATCGAAACAGAAGAGTTCCATTTCGAGTACAACAACCAAATATCCACCCCTCGCATTTACAACGATATGATCACCTTAAAATCGGGCGATCATCTCATCAAACTAACTATCTCGCATTCCATAGCACAGTCGACAAAGCTGTGTCTTTTTGAAAGCAAAATGTCGCATATCCTCAACAACGTGACCAAACTGCCCAAAGTTTTAGCCCTGACGGGTAGTCTCGGAAGCTACAACCGGTCGAGGCTGTTGATGAAGACGGGTAAGTTTTTCCGGCTGCGCAACGAGGTTAATTTGTTGTCCAATGTACTTGATACACCGGATTTCTTTTGGTCTCTCGAGCCAGCACTGCATCCTCTATACAGCGCGATACGAGACTATTTAGAAATCGATCAGCGCGTCGAGGTCATCAACGACAGGTGCAAGGTTTTCCTTGACTTTTTCGATATCGTTGCGAATTCTATTGCGGAGAAGAATATGAACCGGATAACAATCATGATTATATTGGTTATAGGTTTTGGCGTGATTGTCTCCACGGCTGAGATTTTTATACGGTATTTGATTATCAGCAAGTCGCGGTGACTTCTGACTTCTCGTAATGGAGATCACGTGAGTTGTGTGATGGGGGAGCTGCAGCCATTGTGTATCGAGCACCTTTGAAGAGTGCTGGTATGTCTGTGAAACACCGGTTGACTCTCTGCATTACGGAGAATTTTCTTATTACTCCTTTCTATACTCTGCTGCAGTTTGAGACTTCTATCACACGAAACTCATAGATCACGAAACTCATAATTCATTCGTACAACATTCACACAATAATATACGCTTATTTATACGTTCTCAGGTTTTCCTGATAGTCTTTCAGTCGACATCAGAGCGATCTCCATTCCAGCTCTGTGAGAAGAAAATGGGACTCACTTAGGGTGGAAGTAGCCACATTCGGAACTAAATCATTGCTCTGGATAAAGATCAAGCCTGATCTAAATCAGATCAAATCACCCGAGAACTAAGAAATCAGAATTATGCAATATTATGCAATATTATGCACGTTTATGCACAGTTTTGAAACCGTGAGAGGGTCAATTTACGGTTACAAAAGACTGGTTTCTTTTTTTCTTTTTTGATTAAATAAAACTATATACCGATAAGATTTGATGGGAAGAACCACTTTCATAACATCGCCTTTGTGATATCTTTTGTAAGCAATTCTTTCGTACGGCCCCTTCTCCGGATAAAATCCCCTGACATTTATGAGTCTTGAGCTATTTTTTGTGTTTTATTCCAAGGTTTTAAGCCGCTGTCGCTGCAGGGCTGTAATGTGGTTGTGTCTTCAAAGTCAAGGATCGGTTCCACCTACATTGTATTACGTTCCGATGGTGAGAATGACCTAGGCGTTCATTCCCGCAAATTTAACAGACTGAAAGCTTCAGTATCCGCTCACTCTCATCATCGTCGTCCAGAAGAGGAGCTGCCATTTCCGGGGTCATCTCCGTCAACGTAAGGTAATCTCGGTTAACGTCCGGGTTATAAGAGAACCTCCATACTTTTATCCTCGTCTTCGGGAACATTTTCTACGATCCATTCCATCACCGCTCAATGCGGCTCATGGATGAATTGTGCGAGGACGGTGGTAAGGATCAAGCAACTGCGAGGTTTGCTCGTCGCCATCGTAGAATTCGGGCTAAGGAACAAGAGAGGGCTGAGATAAATAAATCAAGCACTTCTGAGGTTCCTGTGATAGCAATTACCGATTCGGGTGAGAGTCTAGATTCCTTCTCTTGTGAAGACTCAGAGAGGGAAAATACACATGAGGTTGATCTTATCGCGTGCAATCCCGAAATTGTGAAAAGTGCGTGCAATTCGGACACTGAGTGCATTGAGGAAAGTGCATGCAACCCGCTAATTGAGCTTGAATCGGAATCAGAGTCCGAACGAGATGAAGTTCAACCTAAGCTGCTAATTTGGGAGTCTCCACAAGAAGAATTTGGAGATGATATAAGTCAAACGTTTTATAACGATGACATGGAAGCAGTACCTATTCATAATGGTTCCAGGGATGATTCGGTCGTACCACTTGTAAGAAGGTTTAGTGAAGTCAGTGACGTCTCACTGCAGGGTTTAGATGGTGCAGATGTAAATCGCGCTAACCGGCAACATCTTGGAGTAAATTTAGTTGCTAGTTGCTTACTGCATGCATCTATGAGCACTAACGAGTTCCCAAGAACATTCAAGGAGGCAATGTTGGAGGCCTAACTTTGCTTCTTCATACAACATACCTAATTCACTACTTACTCGTATAAACTTACTCCTATTTATACTTCTTTTGAATATTTCCAGAACATTCTGCTCACATCATTCTGAATATTTCCAGAACATTCTGCTCACATCATTCTGAAAACAGTCACATATCACGTGCATATCACGCGCAGAATGTCTAATTCCAACAGGCAATGGTCTCTAAGGACAAGAATGAATGGGAAAAAGCTTGTGAGGTAGAAATCAAAGCCCACAAAGTGAATAGTACCTTCAAATTGGCCAAGAAACCCAAGGATAGAAAGCCTATCAGTTGTAGATGGGTATATACCATTAAGCGGGATGGACTCTGTAAGGCTCGCTCAGTAGCGAGGGGATTTTCCCGACAATATGGGATTGATTTCACCGAGACGTTTAGTCCAGCGATACGGTATGAGTCTGTAAGACTCATACTGGCACTTGGTGCCCAGTGCGGGCTAGAAGTCCATCAGATGGATGTGAAAACGGCTTTTTTGAATGGTGATCTCAAGGAGGAGATCTATATGCAACAACCAGATGGATTTGTTGTGAAAGGGAAAGAGGACATGGTCCTGAGAGTTGACAAAAGTCTCTATTGTTTACGTCAGGCACCGGCGTGCTGGAATGAAAAGGTCAATAAAGCTGGCTCTAGGAGGCAATTTTTGAATAGTCCATTGAGACGGGTTAAATCCGCAATACGTCAGCCGCTGGGAACCAATCAGCTCACCCATCTGCACCGTTGCTCTAACAAAGGCCAGTAGAGTATCCTAATCGTGCTCGTGGAAACACGATAATCAAAGTCGAGGGTTCATACGACTGAATCTGTCCGATAACCTAGTAAGCATGGGAGGGTGAAGAGACACCTTGGCCATTCTGCGTATCATCAGTCTGTTATTATTTTGACGGTATGCTCAAACTTTTTCCTTTTTCTGCCTTGTAACAAGTTTCCTTCAGTGATTTTCTGCAGTGACAGCAAACAACTAATTATGAAACTTATGCGATATTAGATAAATGCTTCATGATGGAAATATGCTGATACAGATCCACCCCGGATCTTATCTTTTTAGAAACTCGAATCTAAGATTCGAATCTGGGGAGCCTTAATGGAAATTCACAACTGCCGAGATTTCTTTTATAAAAGAAAGAACTGGAAACGCAAACTATCTGATTGATTGATACATTTACCAGTTTCTCCATGTTCATCTCTTGATCTTCTAATTCCCGTGAAATGACCGCCCGGAATATTTTCTTACTTGAGACAAATTGGTAAATGGACACAATCACAACCCTACTTGGGTACAATCTACTTCTCTCCACCACATTATTCGCCCGTTCAAAATAAAGATATGCCCTTGAGGTCCCTCGACCTCAAACTTCTGAACAATGGTATCGAAGGGTATTCCAGAGAACAAAGTTCATCTCAATGTTGGAGTTTGACGGAAGAATTGAAGCATAGCGACAACTATATTCACATAAGGTATACATATTCATGCATATGGATGCATGTGTCACAGAGGTATCCAGAAAAAGATGCCTTGATCATTTAAAAATTGGCTCGGGACATCCATAAGGCGATCACCAGAAAAAAAAATGGAAGACTAAACGATGCTTTGTTTGCTCCACTTCTTCTATGTAGATCAATATATCTTGAACTCTTTCCATATTTGTCGTCGCACCAAACAAAATTGTCTACGAATTTTAAAATCAGTACTCATTGCCTACCATATCACTATCAATTGCTCAAAACTTGAGAAAAAAATACCTCTTCGCCTGCCATTTCCTCCCAACACAAGACCTCAACAGACTTATCACCGTTGCATTATTCTAATAGTAAGAACAAAAATTCATTCATTCATATCAGGAATGCCCAAAGTAAAAATGCTCAAGGCAACAAATTTCATTTCTGTTACAAGTAAATCATCTGCCAATTCCTTCAATCACTCTCATTCAAGTACACACCGCTCATTTAGCGCCATATCTGTTCACAGACTTACCATCGGGAATGGTGAAGAAAACATACGGCTTGGTGGAATCTCCCTTAACATCCAGCCTATAGTAACCCTTTCTCTCGAACTGGATGATATCGCCCACCTCCAAAGAGGAAACGTTCAAGTCGGCAACACCGGCCGTGTGGAACTCTGTCTGCTTGGTGAGGAAGTCTTCAAAGTCGTCGCCTTCTTCGAGCTTGTCCTTTGTGATCAAGTGATCAAAGTCCACCAGATCCACATTAACCTTTTCAGGTGTATCGGCAAGCCAATTGATTTTTTTCGAAGTCTTTTTAAAGTCTCCCTCCAGATGCAGCTTAACCTCAAGGCAAGTGACGATATCTCC
>JAJLSF010000456.1:0-20675 GCA_030567395.1 Citeromyces hawaiiensis
TGGGATTCTCCAGGGTTCAGAGACATCCCATAAGATCCATTGCTTGGTACTGATCCATCGAGCTCACCTGAGCCACCATGTGGAGAGTTCCCAGAGTTATCATACGAGCTGGACTCGTTTGGGGTGGTTTCTTCTGAATTGGACTCGTCCAATTGATGAGAAGATATTTTGAAAGTTTTAGCTTTCTTGAAGAGTGCCTTTGCTGATGCTTTGGAAAACTTCATTTCTGTAACTGCGTAAGTTAAGAAAAAAAAGTCCTCTCGCTATATATCTTCTATTTACATTTGTGCGCATATAAATGCATACATTCTAGCACGTCCGACACCGGGTAATCTACGTCAAACAAGCTGATTTACATAGCCAGACAACTGTAAGCTTAGGAACAAGTGTCCCTCAGAGAACTGTAGTGCCTATAGGAAGGTGCGATCTTGAAAATCGCAAAAACGTCAAAATCATTTCCTAGATCCATGGTTTCAGAAAAAAATCACCATCAGGTCACCAGTTTTTAACGTTGAGCTTCATTGTTCCATATAAGCGGCTTGTGTTAGCGGATCTGCCAATCCTGCAAAAACAACCAATTGATTTGAATGGATACACAAGTGGTGACCACAGTAGTCTCCGTATAATCAGCTGCAAGTCTTTGGTTAAAGAAGCGGAAGATAGCCATAACCACCCTGGACTGTCTATTCGTACTCTGCGAATTGAATCAGGCAAGGAAATGTTTTCATCATCATGCATTTCACACCCACACACCACGATTATTTTTAGAGGGATGAGCAAGCCTTTTTAATCGCATCTCTCCAATCAGTATGTAAAACATCAGTCTATCGTCACAATGTACACTCCATTGGAGTGGAATTTATGTTCTCTCTGCAGAACGGATCTATTTGTTCACCAAATGCGTTCGAAACATTAGGAGGAGCCTAAACTTGTATGGACCTAACAATACTCATGAGCCATCAATTTCGGTTTTAGGCGCTCGTGCCTGAATATGCAACTCCAAGGGACTCAGACCATTGGAATCATTGATCAGATATGAGAGCGATTCATCACGTTGCGTGCAGATCTTGTCCTTCCTGACAGGCTTTCAAAGGGACCAAGTTGTTTTCTATCAATTTAGGATAAATTTTCAATAGTATAAGCGCATATATATGATATGCCTCGAATGATCCTGGGAATCGCCAATGTACTCTGACAATCTCCACCCTAATGTACTCAAGGTTGTAAAAGTGATTGCAATAGCTTAATGAGGGGTATTAGGACAATTTACAGCTGTCTTATAATGACTGTACTTATGATGGGATCTCTAAATTCCTCTTCTCCTGTCCTAACAACTCAAACTTTTGTCATTTGTATTCATTTCTGTACTATTAGAAAAGACAGTGTGCAAGATGCTGTTGTGTTTCGAAAAAGGCACACCTGTGTCACCCCTGGTCTATAAACCTATTTCTTAGGGAAGAGCAAAATGATCTGGGTTATTGTAGAGCAGTGGTGAGTACCAAACCGCACTGAGACGGCTGAGCCAATCCTTGAAACAGCGAGATAACTAGCTCTTGAATAGAGGCACAGAAATAGCTACACGGGTATTTAATGTTCTTGACGAGGGAAGTTTAATTCGCCAACGTCGCCTTGGATCGTATCGGGTCTGGTGATATCATTGTTAGTAGTCATACTTAGATTTATAGCAGAAATTTTTATTGTTTGTTAATGAGTTTATTATTCTCTTGTCTCCCTCTAAGTGGGCAGAACTCCCATTATATACTACCAAGTTGCCGAGCCGCCAATTTCTGCTCCGTTATGCAATCCTATGCATGAGACATTATTTGGAACCTTTAGTATTGGTCCAGAACCTATTTCATGGGCGCCGAGTCAATAATTCTGACTTGGTCCTAAATTGCTGCATATGCAGCGTGCCTGCCAGAGTTCCCTGTGCCAGAACTTCGGCGACAACCTATTGTAGTCGACCTAAATTAATACTGAGGAGATTCGGGTTCATGAGTTGTATGAACCCAGGCCTCAGTGGCCTGTGGAGCGATTTGGTTTGCGACTCTCTACTCCTCATACATTGCAGTGCATATGCATGGTCTACTGCACGATGCAGTGGAGCATGATGTATTGGGCTTATGCGAAGGGAGACTATGCTCATTATCATCCCTTCAGGGAAGCTGAATATTTCCGCCATTCTTACTTCCGTAGAAGGTGGTGTACCATTACTACTTCCATCCGACTTTTACGGAGTGGCTAACTGAATTTATAGTATAATGCTGTTTTGGCGTTAGTACTGTTATAGATACATACTCCTATGCTGACAAATGCTATATAGAAGTATATCCTTTTTGCTCGCTTTTTCGCATACGTATCATTTTTTCATATTGAGGCTTGATGTCTTGACTGTACGATTTTCAGAATGCTTATTACGCAATCTGGTCAACATCGTGCAGAACGCTCAACAAGCTTAGGTTCAATGTCATCATATTCGATGTATCAATCAAGGTTATTCAGTCTGAAGAAAACTCGCTCGGAGTATGCCTTTGTACAGTCTAGTTCAGCTCCGACTGGTTGAAAAAAACAACTCATAACAACGATTTCATTAGAATCAAACATACTTACACATCTATTCTTATTGTTAAAAAGTGTCTATACTAATATTATAAAAGAAGTTGACTTGACAGCATGAAAGTGAACACACAACAAGCATCTTCAAAAAGATACGTTCAGCAACAGATAGGCTATCATAGTCTAAGTATGTTGAGCGATGAGATGCAAAGGACAAACTAATTCTCACATCCTCGTGAGTGGAGCTTCTCTCATTGGTGAAATTGGACAAACTATAAAACACCGCATGCATTGATTCAGTTGCGCTATACCGACACCAAACACAAAGAATGCAGTGGACAGAGCCTTGGCTTTTGGGTTAGATGGACTGATAATTTTTCGAGCTCAGAAGAATGCACGTGCATGCGGCTCAACGTTGTAACACAAATGTAATCTCGAAATCCTATAAAAAGAGAGTAAATTTCTCACCTTTTCCTCATCGAGCATCACACCCGGTCATCTCCACCCCCTCCCGCGGGTGCGAAGAGTAGGACTATTCACTCTTAACATGAGAATGGACTATGGCGCCAAAGCCATACCACCGAAAGTATATCACAAAGCATACACCTTATGCTATTTACTATTTCTAGATCTTGCCGCACGGATCAAAGATGAGTTCTTCCCCAGAGCTATAAAATGCTGCTACCGCTCTACCCAAAAGAAAAGTGCTTTAACTCCCCATTAAAGTACTCAAAGTCTGTTCACTTTGGAAAGTGAGTCTGAAGTCCCCAAATCAGCTCACTGCCGCTTAATCGGATCAAGACAATTTGCAACTCCCAATTGTAATCTCGTCTGGCTGCAAGTTTTAGGAATAACAGAAGAACGTCTCTTCTCCGAGATTGTTCAGAACTGTTAAAATGGCCTTCAAAAGGAATAGAATCTGAGCCTCAGATCAAGTATGTGTCTGGGAGCATCCAAAGGAGTGATCGCGAGCGCTCTGGAGGTTGTCTTCTGGGATCAAAAAGATCTGGGCCGGATATTAATGCTGGTTGGTATCTGTGGAGCTTTGAGGGGTCTCGCGAACCCTTGAGGCTGCCATTGTCGGTTTTGCTTTTTAGTTTACTGTTTTTCGTTTTAATCTAATACTTGTTTTTGTTCAGAAATTATTACTTTTCCTGTTTTTTCTTTTACTTCTTCTCGTTCTTAATAACTTCCGCGTATTGGAGCATATCGTCTACGCAAGGATTTTCCTCGTCCTGCCTGCTGCGATTTGTTGAATTCAAACCGGAATATATAAACCTCTGTTGAGACGATTCACCTCCATAGGTATGTATACATCAAAAGATAGGCGATATCGAGCAATTCTTTTTTTTTTCCATTTTACAAGAAAAATGCCCACTTTTACTCGGTTACAGCGTGTAACCCTGGTGCGCTCTTGTTCATGAAAAGTCATAGTGAAAGTACACCTACTTTCAAAGATTGAACCGATATGGTTGCCTCATTGTCAAATATCTCATTAACAGGTGAACCGAAAATACTCATTCGGGTGTGGCAACGCATCAAGTGAATGGCATTTTTGATCACCTCGGAGTGCTCCTCTGGAACTGCACCAATTGCTAATACAAGACAAGCTTGGTTGGATCTACGTGCTTCGTTTGATATTGCATTATCATTTCAGGTGAACTGAGTTGGCTTATAAGTTGGAACTTGATGATTTGCGTCCCCTGGGAGTCTCTGAAATCCATTAAATGAAGGTATGCATCATCACGCGCGAACGACGAAGTGGCTTGAGGCTTTTTCCATGTTCATGTATTTATCTGTATTAGTATGCGCGACAATGTACACTCATGTATATATCTGTATAATTATGCACATAAACGTATGTATATGTATGTGTCTGTATTAGTATGCGCGACAATGCACACTCATGTATATATCTGTATCATTATGCACATAAATGTATGTGTATGTATGTATCTGTATCAGTATGCGCGACAATGTACACTCATGTATGTATCTGTATAATTATGCACATAAATGTATGTATCTGTATGTATCTGTATTAATATGCGCAATAATGTATATTCATGCGTGTATCTGTATAAGTACGTGCGTATATGTATGCTCATGTATTATCTGTATAATAATATGCGTCTATCCATGTTCATACATCATACCTCTGTGTGATTATGTTACTATGTGCGTATATGCATACGTATGTATAGTCATGTACGCATCTGTACTTACCTGCACCTCCTTGCATTGGCTCTCCAAAGAAGATCGCGTAAAGTTAGAAGCTTTAATAAAAGAGATACTGACAAAAAATGATCGAACCAATGTCACAACGTCTTGTGCCATTGATTTCGAGAGTATTGACCGCGGTCAAAGATACAAAGCATCACTGGCCAGGTGATGCTTTGCAAAATGCGTAAAATGCAGAACGAAAAATACAGAACAAAAAATACAGAACAAAAAATACAGAACGAAAAGTGCAGAACATAAAATGCAAAACGCAAAATGCAGGTTCTCCTAGTTTTGAGTTAGTACTTCTTCCTATTAGTTAGTATTTTTTTTTTTTTCTTTTTTTTTTATCTTTCCTGTTGTTAGTAAGTAAATAAGGTTTTCTAGATAGTCAGTATGTACCACGTCTGGTGCCACTGATATCGAGAGTATTGACCGCGGTCAAAGATACAAGGCATCACTGGCCAGGTGATGCCTTGCTAGCAAGATTAAATAGTCAAATCGACCATCCCCCAGATCCCAATAATTACCGTTAGCTGTTTTTGTCGCTCACTCTTCAAATAGTCAAATTGACCAAGCCCCCAGATCCCAATATTACCGTTAGCTTTTTTTGTCGCTCACTCTTTAAATAGTCAAATTGACCAAGCCCCCAGATCCCACAAATTACCGTTCGCTTTTTTGTCGCTCACTTGAGAATAGTCAAATTGACCAAGCCCCCAGATCCCAAGAATTACCGTTCGCTTTTTTGTCGCTCACTCTTTAAATAGTCAGATCGACCATCCCCCAGATCCCAATAATTACCGTTAGCTTTTTTTGTCGCTCACTCTTTAAATAATCAAATCGACTATGCCCCCAGATCCCAATAATTACCGTTAGCTTTTTTTGTCGCTCACTTTTTAAATAGTCAAATCGACTATGCCCCCAGATCCCACAAAATTTACGCTCTGTGTCAAGACACAAAAGCGGCTGTGCACCAGGTACCAATGGCTACTCAAGGCGAAAGCCGAGAGTTTTGAGTGTTGGCTATCCAAGATAGCCTCAAATACCTCTACTGCAGGTGCCATCTTAGGTAAAGATAGTATCAGTAAGCGGGTGGTCGCCATGAAGACAAAAGAGACCATATCCCGCAGAATTTACGCTCTGTGTCAAGACACAAGAGCGGCTGTGCACCAGGTACCAATGGCTACTCAAGATAGCCTCAAATACCTCTACTGCAGGTGCCACCCTGAGTAAAAAGGGTATCATAATTGTAAGCGGGTATTCGCCATGAAGACAAGAGAGACCATATCCCGCAGAATTTACGCTCTGTGTCAAGACACAAGAGCGGCTGTGCACCAGGTACCAATGGCTACTCAAGATAGCCTCAAATACCTCTACTGCAGGTGCCATCTTAAGCAAAGATAGTATCAGTAAGCGGGTGGTCGCCATGAAGACAAAAGAGACCAAATCCCACAGAATTTACGCTCTGTGTCAAGACACAAGAGCGGCTGTGCATCAGGTACCAATGGCTACTCAAGGCAAAATCCGAGAGTGTTGAGTGTTGGCTATTCAAGACAGCCTCAAATACCTCTACTTCAGGTGCCATGAAGACAAAAGAGTATCATAATTATAAGCGGGTGGTCGCCATGAAGACAAAAGAGACCACATCTTGCATATTAGCTACACTTGAGAAGAATGTTCACTTGCCGTCACAGATCGCAGCGTTTAGTAAGAATACAAAAGGAGGTGGCGCTGTAAACAAACAAAAAAGGGGGTCAAAAATACGCGAGCTGGGGAAATGTCGTTATGTAGGGATGTAGTAGCTTCTTATTGCGACGAGCGTAAGCTGGGAACTATAATTAATGAAATATTGATTTTAAAGAGTATAGCTCCTTGGTGAAGCATTTTCATTCGTTTTATTTGGCAAGGGCATTATAAATGATCTAAAAGATCGCATTGACTCAAACATAGACAAATAAAACCAGAAGTTTATATTTTTCCAATAGACTTGTTGCAAGTACGCAGTGATGGACACACTTCTCTACATCTGAAACATTTAGAACGTTTGCTTTTAACCTCTCTTATGACGCGGGTTTTCCTTGAGCGTCCTGTTGGTGTTCTAGGAGGAAAGTGGTCTCCCGTTCAGTATCAGAATTATCAAGGTTGAGGTGTATCAAAGGTGAGTAACGTAGTTGATGATTTTGAGACGTCAGAGAGTGGCCAAAAAAGGTGTGGACATCAAGACCCAGTCTTTCAATGACGCATACAGCATGTACATACGACAGATCACTGTATGTTGAGAGTATTTTTTCGATCTCTCCCTGTAAAGCTGTTGTAGGTTTCAGAAAGTCAGTAGTCTTCCCAGAAAGCAGTGACGCCGGCAAGCTCTTCGGCGACTGATCTGTGCCTGGAGCCCATTTAGGCATAGCTTTATCTACTGATAAAGACGCTCTGGAAGTCAATCTTGATAGATCGATTCGACAAAAGATTGCCATCTGTTCATGGGTTCCGTGATGACCTTTGATCTTGGCTTATTTCAAGCTTTTCCTCATTTAGGACCAATCAAATCTGCTCCACTGCTAGAGAACAATGCATAGGCAACAGAAAGTGTGCGGCAATGTCCGTACGCAAGGATTTCAACAGACGTAAATGGCTTTTAAGGGACTCATCCATGCATACTGCAACTATTACCCTCGAAACGCAGCTAGATAGTCATTAGGTGCTTTACCAAAATCTTTGCCGTATGGATAGGGGTGCCAGCTTGGAGAGGAGAGCTGAAGATGAAATTTTCCAGAAAATAATCACGACAACACTTTATGTGGTACAATCTGTTATCCTCTATAAACTAAGCAGTAATGGTGACTACAATTATTTCCAAGCTCCGGCCAATATTATGCAATATTTCTTCAGCAGAAGAAGGAGGGACTTGTGGCTCAATGTCATTTCTACCCGATCCAGCCTCCAATCTGAATTTTGGACATCCATGCGTGTGTAAAAGCACAACCTCTCTTCTGGCCCCGATGAAAAAGACGAAACTGGTCGATTGCTTGCATGAGGAGAGCTCCGAGTAAGAACTAAAAGTGCTCGTAATACATGCTGCCTTTCAGAAAATCTCAAGTCTAGGAATTCTAAACCCTGCGGGATGACTGGGTATCATCCATAGACTTGCGAAGCCTGGCGCAGATTATCCTATCAAATTACCAGCGGTTTTAAACACATACGAGATACACGTTTACTTCGAGATACCTTGCCAAAGAGGAACGAGTATTGTGTTCTGACTGTCAACATACAACAATATATATAGGTACATATATAGCAAATCACGCATATGCCATTCCAACATAAGGTGCAAGAGATTGCACCACCCATACAACCGAGAGTGGTGGTGCTCTGTTTGTTATGGTATCTCTTTTCATGCACCACTTCCCAAACAAGCAAAAGTATATTGACACAATTCGAGTTCCCGATTTTTATCGCTGAGTTCCAGATGTTGGCTTCCGCCCTACTCAGCTATTCCTCGTCTTATGCCATTTTAAGGTTGGGCTTACAGAGGTCGTTCCCCCGCGGGACAATTTCCAGCACCAAAGTTGTATTCGCGTACAATGCATTGAAAGTTACTTTACCAATGGGGGGTCTTCAGTTTGTAGGGAAACTGTTATCATTGAAATCAACTTCTCTAGCCCCTTTAGCCACCATTTCCAGTATACGAGCACTATCACCACTGGTGATCGTCTCAGGCTATAGATTATGGTACAATGTGTCCTTCCCTCTTCTTACATACCTTTCTCTTCTGCCGATAGTGTTTGGTGTCATTTTACTTGTAGTGGCTGATTCCCACAGTAACACAGATAACCCAAAAGAATTCCGATGGGAAGGAGTTGCTTTGGCCCTTGCTAGCACTTCGATTTTCGCAGCTCAAAATATATACTCTAAGAATATCTTGACAAGAGTGGTCCCGGTGAGACCAGGGCTTACCAATAAAGCCTCCAGCTTAGCTATAGATCACTCAGAGAGTATACCTTTGGCGGAACTGAGAGTGGAGGAGAAGTTTCAGGAAATCTCCCCAGAAGATAAACCTGCAAAAATGACCATTCTGTTGTATGTTTCTACTGTTGGGTTTCTACTTTCGCTGCCACTTTTCATGTTTTATGAGCTTCCTCAACTAGTTGCTATCGACCATCCCAAGACGCCTTGGGCTCTTCTTGTTGTCAATGCATGTTCCCATTTTATGCAGGCTCTTGTGTCCTTGCACATATTGGGGCTCGTTTCTACCGTTACATACTCTGTGGCGAGCATGATGAAGAGAATTGTTATTATATTAGTGAGCATATTATTGGTAAACTTTCACTTAATTTGGACCCAAAGTCTTGGACTTGTATCTATCGCGGCAGGGTTGTACTGTTACGATAAATGGGGGTCTACGAAATAGGGCTACTTGTATAGGCCATCGGACGAACATCTGGATGTGGCACTGCTGAGAACGTTTTGAAGTCCAAGTTGTACTCATCACCGGCATTCGTCATCTCTATGACAGCCCCCCTGTTTCCCTGGGAATCGCAGTAGTTGGGGGCACTGAAAACAGTGATCAGTCTACCCTCATGTTCCAGTTCGTACCCTCCCATACGAACCTCATGCGACCTGATGATTCCTTTGATGTTGTTGCTGTCGCAGAATTTTCGCGTAATGTCCGGGCCGAATTGCATTCCAATACCTCTTTTAGAAGGTGACCTGCCAAACTCAGGCTGAGGGTCTGCCCATAGAAGCTCCATTTCAATTCCTTCTCTTGAAGGGATCACTTTTTTGCTCACTCTCCTAATGTCATCCAAGGTGACATCGTCTCTGCTGAACAGACCGCCGTGTATAACCAGCCATTCTCCTCCGATCAAAGTTGCCAGAGGTAAAAATCCAAACGATTCGCTAAACAATTTAAATAACTTCTCATTGTATTTCGCCTTGCACTCATCCTCGAATCCGTACACTTTATTCATGTCGTTCGTTTCGTGGTTTCCCCTGTTCAAGTATATGTGGTTGGGATACATGATTTTTAAAGCATAAAAGGTCAATGCCACTTCACAAGACCAAGACCCTCTGTCTACGAAATCTCCATTAAACAAATACGCCCTCTTTGGAGCCACCTCTCCGAATTGCTCGAAAATATTCAACACGTCAAAAAACTGACCGTGCACGTCTCCGCAGACATTAATCTTCTCGCAACCTTCGATAGCTTTTTCGTGGGGCCTATCGCTTTTCCCCAATCCTATTTCCGTCAAGGTTGGCTGTTGCTCAAATATCTGAGCCGCACATGCTACAATAGCAAAAGCGTGTTTTTTAGGAATCTTTCCACCTGTTTTGAAAAGCTCAATCATACTTTGTAAATATTCTTGAGTCATTTTCACCGTGAATTTTCTCTTCTTGTCAACCTCTTCTACAGATATTGGAAGTTCCGGACCATGATATGAGGGCTCGACTCTCACATGTTCAAGATCTAGTTGCTGAAGCATGGACGGCTGTTCACCCACATTGATTGCATTTTCAAAAGCGTTTCTTCTGAGGATTTTTGAAACCTCAGAGTGAAGTTTTAGAGATAGCTGGTCTTTTGGGGATTTCGAAAGAATAGTTTTCACATCAGCCAAACAAGCCTTGTACTGCAAAATAGCAAAATTCGCAACCGCTCTTCTGTAATAAGCTTTAAGGTAGTTGCTGTCCAATTTGATGGACTCTGTAGCATCCGCAATTGCAAGCCCGTAATTCTCTTGCTTGATCTGGGCCTGCGCTCGGTTTGAGAAAAGGATGTGGTTCCCAGGTTGGAACTTTATTGCTTCGGTATATTTTTGTACCGCCTCTTCATAGTGATTCTCCTTGAGGAGTTCATTCCCCTCGGCTTTTAACTCTTCTGGTGACATTTTTGCTGTTTGTGGTCGTGCGCTAATCAACGTTGAAAATTTATTTTCGAGTAAGCCCCAAAAGAAAGAAAAAATTCATCACCGCTTTCATATTATTACACATCATCTATCTTACATTATACATCACTCATTCAAAAGACTCATTATAGACGTCGGGGGTGGTCGCGCTTTGGGAGCCCTCTTTTTGTCATCTGCACTTTTCACTAGCTCAGACCAGCCATGATCAGGCGCCTTCTTTAGATAAAAGTTCTTAACCATTGTACTTGTTTTCGAGCCTAGATTATCGGCAATAGCCTGGAAATCTGAGCCGTAGAGTTTCAGTAGCTCTGGGAACTTCGACATTTCTTGAACTGACCAGTAACTGGAAGGTGAACCCATGCTTTTGTTAGCAGCTTCTTCCTCTTCATGTTTTCTCTTCTTGCGTTTTTCAACTTCTACAGGAGCCTTTTTCCGTCTACCAGATGAGGTGTATTCCTCTTCTGTTTCATCCTCAGAAGGGGCCTCAGATTTGGTCTTTCTTTTCAGCTTGCGCTTGCTTTTGCTAGCCACCAGTTGCTTATAATTAGTGGTCTTCTTCGTTCGATAGTAGTGATTCACACAATCCCCTCGAGTTCTCAGTCCACCCATTAAAGAGGATATCCTGCCAAATTTCTTTGGATGCAATGAGAAAAACTCGCAAAAGGCTTCATGCTCTTTCTGTGTGAAACTGTCCGATTCTTTCAACCGTCCTTTGCACCATTTTGCCTTGTCACCTACAAGATTATTGCAGTCCAGGTACATATAGCTATCTCTTTCTAGAGGATTTGTTATCATTACCGGTATTATGGCAGCCAGTTTTTCTGCTTTGTACAATGGATCATTCTTCTCGTTTTCCTTTTCCAAGTTGGCCAGAATTTCCAGGAATTCTGCTTCAGTTCGCACAGAATCACCATGCCTTCTCCTCTTATTTTTAGAATCATCATCAGCGTCCACCTTGGCCGCCTCTTTCTCCATACTAGGATCGATTTGGCGGAGTTGATTTTCCATCCCACGACACATCTTTCTCCATCTTATGAGGCGGGTGTGATACTCAAAGCTTTTTTCCTTAACAAACTCAGCTTCTTGAGAGCTCAAAACACCAAGCTGTTTTTCAACCATCGGATTATCATGTGCAACAGGGGGAAAGTTCGATAGCTTTGAATAAAGAAGTTGCTTTCGCATAACACTTTTCGGGATCTGTTTTAAAGAGAAAAGTTTCGACTCCAGGCGAGTGAGTGGAAACATCCATGAGGACTCCCTGCCCTCACCAGAATTCAAGTCGTCTTCAGTTTCCAGCTTCGAATTGGCTTCTATGATAGGCGGTATTGATGTGCTTTTTAGGTGAGCTTCTTGCTTTATCTTCTGGTCCTCCATTGGAGCTGGTGATTGTTCCGAGAGATCTTTTGTCTCATCGGTTAACGCCCTTGATAATTGAATAGACATTCTAGCAGACTCCTTTGTCGAATCATCTGGGGGTTCCCTTGAAGGCTTCTCCGTTATAACAGCTGAAGGCTCTTTTGAAGTTTCTTCGATGTGAGGAGTGTTTTTAGCAGGTACTTCGGGTACCTGTTCGACAAAGGTTGCTCTTAATGACGAGCGTGAACCCTCGGATATCCTCTCGTCTCTCGCCCAGTTTTCTTCAGGTGGTATTGACGGGGACTCTGAGGGCGTTTTCGAAACTTCCATGGTTGCAGATAATGGCCTTGATGGTTGGGAAGACTCAGTCCCGTTTAGATGACCCTGTTTTGGCCGATCTTGCTCCATTCGCAGAGGTTCTACAGACTCTGAAGAGTATTTTAAGGATGTAAAATCGACAGACTTTTCCCTTTTTAAATCGCTATTGTCCGTGATCGGTGCTGTAACCATCCCTTGAGTGGCCATCATTTTGTAGCCATGAACTTTTGAGGGGGGAGTCTTCTCTTTTACCTGTGAAGAGGGGGGGGTTCTACTTTTGGACCAATGTCGGGGTGGCCCTATTAAATCTCCGGTTCGGTTTATTAAGTCACCACTCTTCTGGAAATCACCACTACGGCTCCGCGGTTCGAACCTCCTCTCAGAATTCGAGTTCTTGTACTGGTAGCCTCCTCTATAATCCCATGAGCCTCTTCCCCTAGACGGATGGTGAAAGGGCCGACCACCTCTATCTATTCCTCGCCTACTGCTAAAATTTCGTCTTCGGTAATCAAAAGTTTCATCCCTGGCGTTATATCGTCCATCTCTGTCAGAAGACATTCTGTTTGGTGAATGTATATATATATATATATACGCTGCTCACTGAAGAACGGTATGGTGTATGGAATTTTGATCTCATCGCCCCCACCTGTTCCCAGTTGGACAGCTTTCAATCATTTTCAAGCCTCATGTAACAAGGCTGAACTTATTTGCATTTAAACACCAGAGGTGGATTACTGAATTCTTTAAATCTAGCCCAATTCGAATGAGCAATGACGTTATACTACGATAATGATTTCGGGTGCTGCGAGTATGTCAAGAAGATGTTCCATGGTGCTCGCCTGTCGCAAGCTTTCAAAGGGCAGTTTGTTTTCCTCTGCAGTGCCCCCCAAAAAGCTCAAAGTCATCTGATTCATAGCACCATGCAGAGTTTTTTTTTTTATTGTTCCTGGGAAATGTGTCATTAGAGTATTGCTTTCCCTCGCATGCTATATCCTGCCGGTCAGTGGTTTTTCAACGTCATGCTTGTCTTTAGGCTCTATATCACCTTCATTCAGCTCTCATTGAATTTGTTCAGCATATTCTGGCTCAGTGATTGGAACAAGTGCAATATGAAAGGCACGTCGTTCTTACGAATGTCAAAAAGCTTGACTTCAGAGTTCTACGACACCCACCAGAATCTACATCCGACTATCTCCATATCGAAAAGCATCTGAAAGGTCCAAGACTTGAAAGAGCGTTGGATGCTGAGCCTATAGAAGTGTGGAATGTAAAAAACTCAACACAGCATCAGCTGAGCCCTTTTTTTGACATAGTGAAGAGGGTGGATCTCCCTTAAAACGTCACAAGCTCATCAGCGTATGAAGTCAAAAGATTCCATAGGACATTGCGTCTCGAAGCTAACAGTAATCTTTTGGCAAATGAAGGTTTAACGAGGAATTTCCTATATTTAAATACCACACCCCTCCCCTTTAGACCCCTACTCGAGAATCAGCGAACTACGAAAAATGACAGAGAAACAAATCAATCAACTTGATTGGTAGTAAGACGAGCAGCACGACAAATCGACATAATATGAAACCAGATTATCAGAATGTCATCCTGAAGCACACTGTTGAACCTAGTTGCGAATTTTTCAATTGAATTTTCCAGAAAACTGCACACGGTTATCAGCATACGGTGTCAAAAGATTCCGTAAGAACTTGACGCGTCAATGACGAATCGACCGAAGACGAGAAAATCGTTTCTGAAAGTTTTCCGATAGAGTGGTCATCGGAATACGACGCCATCAGTCCGGAAAAGATTTCCGATCTCTCTACCTAAGAGTCCAAGAAAAATTACCGAATAGGAGTGAGATCGTTTTTCGCTTGGTTCAAGTGGACAGGTGAAAAGCCCCGGCACAGGATTCAAAGAGGGAGAGTGTGCTGCAAGGATGCTTGCTGGACATATTTTCCCTCATGCTGTGAAATAGGCGATGCCTGGGGTTTGCGAAGACTCTGAGGGCTCTTCCAATGCGAAACTGGATTTGAGTGATGATGAGCCTGACAAAAAGAGGTAAAAAGGCAGTGAGGAGAATTTTAGTGAAGGTTTAGTGACAGAGTAACTGCGAATCAATGCAACTAGGTTATAAATCATGCTTTTCAGTGAATTGTGTTTACCGATGGTGTGATATCATCGAGTAGAAGCTATTCGCCGTGGTGCGGAATGACCCGAAATCTTGCTTTCTAAGCTTTTTGATTGCCCATTTGAGACTGCCTTATACCACAGCGTTCTCGGCTTACAAAATGGCTCCAAAACTTACGAAGCTCCCCCTATATGAGAGAGACATGTTTGACAACTTGAAAGGGAATGTTTCTTGTGGTGAGACCACAAAAAACCCGCTGAAGGTATTGGACATGTAAGGCGCTCATTGAATGAACCAAAAAAAGATGGCCCAAAATGGGCTCCCAAATCGTTTCAAGAGAATAAACGCCAAACCCAGGAAGCGAACCTATGAGATCAAACTCAGCAAGGGGCAAAGTGGAAGCATAATTTTACGCAATTTGACCCTTTGCCATCCCTCGACAGAACTGTTGCGTAAGGGTTTTTTATGCTCTGCTCTATAGCTTTTACAGAATGGTTGCTGAAGAAGCTTGCCGACAAAGGGTAGGATATGATATCTCATTTTCCGCTAAACTTACAAACGCAGAACTCTCTATTTACATTAAACACTCTCCAAAGCTCTTCTATTTTCTTCTTGCTGCAGCCTTGAGGCTTTTTGAAGAAGCTGCTTAAACTTCTGCGCCTTCTCCTTTTCGGACACTGAACTATTGATGTAGACGTTGGAATTTTTGAAGTCAGAGACATCTAAGTGAATAGCCTGGGGCACTTTCTCGTTAAAGGGCAACCTGTTTGGATCGAGCTCAGAGTGGAGGAACTCCTGAAGATGCGTCAAGTATTGACTTTTCGTCATTGTGATATCGGAGATGTGCACACCAAAAGCTTTTTGTGCCCTTTTTATGAGCTGGAAGCGCAGTTCCAGATTATCTAGCTTTGCGGAAGCAAAATCACTGGAGGTAATCGAAGCACCGTACACGTGGTTGTACATAGACGTCAACATCTCGTCAACCACAGAGGCATATTTGGACTCGTCTGAAAGCTGCTTCTTGAAATCATTATCCTTAGAAATCCAGCTGGAAGAGCTGAACCCGTTCATTTTGGTTTTCCATTCTCTATCGGCCGGGTTTCTCCGTCCCAAAATTGGAATCTTTGCTGTGTCAACTTTAATGTCACCCTCCATGGCCTTGTCCATGACGTGCTCAGTTTTTGGAGCCAGCTGTTTTTTATCTCTAGCCTTGAAATAATCGAGAATAGAACGAGAAGACCTCGTCGTTGAGAAACTTCTTATGGATCTCATTTTTTTCGTCTTCTATATATATATATAGTGCATATATATTAACTGCTGTCCCGCACGCACTCAGAAACGTTTCCAAATGTCCATTTCTCTACACTCACCAAACTATATAACATTCACTTATATTTGTTCTGAGAACGAAGCGACTATGATAAATATGTATATCGTATTCTTTCTTTCAAAAGAGAAAAACCCTTGTACACAAAAATATAATTTCAAAGGAAATTGACTTCTTGCTCTCCTCAACACTGATAAATGTTAAGCCATTTGTGTCATTTGACTCAATGTTTTTCTTTCCAAACGAAAGATGCTCTCAGCGAAAACAAATTAACTGGCACTAGCTATCTCCAGGGCCTTTTGTGATCAAGATTATGTATGCAACCAGTACGTGGTGACTGTCCCTAAAGATTTTTGTTGCTACTCTATGCACCGTTCTTTGACCATGTCATTCAAAAGCACCAATCAAAGCTCGATGATCGCAAAACTATTGCAGCTCAAGCCCTCTTTGAGGAATGGAAGGTGACCTGGCAAGCCAGTTATGGGCCTTTAAAAAAAAAAGCAAGATGTAGAAAAACACTACAGAGACTTTGCTTTATTTAGCACGTCATACCATTATAAGAAGACGTCAATTAATGAGAAACCAATTTTCTTTTATTCGCCTAAGCGTCACCATTCGTTTAAAGGGGTTTTAACCACAGAACGGTTAACGAGGGGCCATAACATCTAAGTGTAACGAGGGACCATAACATCTAAGTTGATTAGATATTTGATGAAAAGCAGCGGAAATGTAGGAGATATAAAATATAAGCTATAATGTGTTTTAGATCACCTGTACTTTTACGGTATAGATGGCTTGCATAATTTCATCGCTTTTTTGAATCTTGAGGAGAAATGAACATAGAAAGGACTTTCATTTGGCAGGTACCAAGAGTAATAGGGATTTCAAAGAGACCATTCTCCATTTTAAGTGGTCTACGGTGCCCCGAATTAAGTGACACCTATAACTATGAGTCAAAGATATATATGGCCTATATATAGGGCAAAAAATGCAAAAGGTGATACCACGCAGATGAACAACCTCACGAATACGGACCCCAACACCATTCGTATATTTGTTGTACGTCACGGGCAAACGGACCACAATGTCAAGAAAATTCTCCAAGGCCATATGGATACGGACCTTAACGAGGAAGGGAAAAAACAGGCCAAACTGGTCGGTGATAGATTGAAGGACTTGCCCTTCGATGCTGCTAAATGCTCAGATCTCAGGAGATGCCAACAAACTATCCATGAGATTATGAAATATCATCCTGATGTGGAAGTGCATACTACCAAAAATCTTCGGGAACGGTTCATGGGCATTGCTGAGGGAATGAGACTTTCTGATGCACTCAAAATGTCTGAAACTACAGGCAAGGACTACAAGGAATACGGAGAATCGCGTTCCGCGCTTGTGGCGCGACTGTATAAGGAATGGGACTACATTATTGATGAGGGAACCAGTCACCAGAATTTTTTGATTTGCACTCACGGAGGTGTAATCACCAATTTTTTGAATCATTTGTATTCTGATCTCGGCTACAAGTTGTCCCATAATGTAACACCAGACAGTTTAAAAGTGCCCTTCAATACATCTATAACAGTAGTGGATGTGGACAAATCGTCGAAGAAGGGAATCATTCAGCTTTTTGGTGATACTGCTCACTTGGGGCGTCAGCTAGATGTGAAGGATCAACTACTTAGATAGAATTAGATGGAGGGATTATATTTTTTTGTTTACTTATTCAGAGATGCGTCCAAGAGCTTCCTCCTTTTGCGTACCAACCAGCCTTGTCAACGACACTAGTGTGGGCTTGATAGAGGTAGTTTTTGAACACCTCTTCGATATGTGGCGATTCGCAGTTTCGTGCATAAAGGTTATGCTGTTCTGCCCTTAGCAAGGCTGTTTAACCCAAATTACATCTTGCAATCGTGCAGATTGACACTAAAATGCTTTTGGGCCTTGATCAGAATTTTCGTGATTGCGGATCACCTCTTGGTCTGCTGTGCACGATTGCGATGTAGCACATACTCTTTCTCGCGTGCGCTGTGTCTTGCATTTCAAATCGAAGCTATTTCCAACTGCATTCCTACCGCGACAGCGGAACTTTGCTTCACTCGCTTGGATCAACCTTTGAAGTATTTTAAATCAGGAAAATGAGCGCTGTGCAGAACTCGAACTTACATCAGAACCGATTGCCGCGCTCTGTTCGTCTTTTTCAGAATATAAATGCGATAGTCCATTGAATATTTTCCACCTGACTACACCGGGCCATGACATCATATAAATCGAGCAAGCTCACGAGTATGGGACGGATTTTTCAATACAAGTGTCTCGAGCGTCCCAAAAGTCGCTATAACCAACATCACATGAAATCCAGGAAAACCTACAATTAGATGATGATTTCCCCACGAATTAAATACTACTGACAACCAAACTTTCTGTCCAACTCTCTAAGAACAGCAGCGATGGAGCCGGCCTCCACTGTCATTCCCCTGGTTGTGAGCTTACCGATCATGGTATCGAAATTCGCAGCGTTAAAGTTTTGATGCCGTGAAAGAGTCTTGTAAGCATCAGGAACAGGGATAAAGACCCGCTTTTTGTCAGCTGTTTCATGTGCAGGGGGTTTGCTAGCCAGAGTGGCACAGAAAAGAGTTGACATAGGATCCATTTGACACTGCGAACATGTACCAGGGTCACCGGTACATCCCGACGTCGGCTGTGTTTCTGGTGTGTGAATAGTATTCACTTCGACGGTTGGTCCAGGATGAAGGACCGGTAAAGCCTTTCTGCTGCTATCAATTGATTCCATTTTCAACGGCGGCAGACTAGTTTCAAGCTCTTTGGCTGCTTCTCGGCATACGCATGGCGTGCCGTCAGAGCAAAAGCCGCATTGGTCGATGGCACCTTCTACAGGCATATACAAAAACTGGTTGGTCTCCTTTATGGTTTTATGCTTTTTCTGAAGTCCCGTCAAGTCCGGCATCGGCCGAGAGCTTTTTGTGGTGAAGTCAACTTCGGTGTAATCTCGTTTTCTCCTCTTTAAAGGAACTGCTGACATCGGCTTGAAATCTCCAAAGTCCTCGTATGATTTTACAGCTCTTACTCCTAGCGTTTCACAAAGACACTCGTCTCGCGTACATATTACGCATTTGTCATCGGAGGAGGGAGTTGGAGAGACCTGCTGCTGTACTACTTCCCTTTTTGATGCTATTGCCATAAGATGATTGTTTTTCTGGGTCAGACTTCTCACCTGATCACTAAGAACTTTGATTTTGTTGTTCAAAAGTCCTTCTTTGATACTGTTCTCCCTTTCCACCTCCATGAGCTTTTCCTCCAGCTCACTCACCCTATTGGCCCGTCTTTCACGGAACGCCCTTTGAGCTTCTCTATTCTGTGCTTTTCTCTTCGTCATGGGGACATCTACGCTAGGTTTGCGACCGGGCTTTGGCCGCGGAGGTAGTACCCACTCTTTGGATGTTGCAATCCTCTTTAAAGGGACATTAGAAGAGTTTCCTGGTGTACTCGGAATAAGCTGCCGAGCGACAACCGCTTTTGGCCCCGCTTTCGCACTCATGGTTTTTAAAGAAGATTTTTTCGTGATAAGATTGATCAGATAATTCTTCAACTAGTGGTCGTGCGGGTAACAAAAACGGTTTTATCGGTCTTGGCAAAAGATTTCGGTTTGAGACTAGCGGGTTTTACGAGAGCGGAGTTTCTAGAAATTAGTAGAGTAACGATCACACTTCTGTTTATAGGCTGGAACCTGCACGATCTAGATCGCTCGGCCGAACATTTTTTCTCGAAACAAGCAATCGTACTAATAAGATCCTCAGATCGTGCCTGCACCACAAAAGTTTTCTCAGGGAAAAAGAGGGGGGAAGGTGTCAGTGTTCATCGACACTTATAGGAGAAAATGTTTAGAGTCAAATAGCACCAATAAATCTTTCTATTCTTGAGCTGATCATCTGGTTTTCTTTTTGCTTCCTTTTCTATATTTGAATCCTCTGAATTCGATTTGAGAAGTTCGTCCCACCTTTTTCCATTTCTTTTGAATCACACTGCTTGGTTGTTTTTCTCCAGTACTGACCTTTCCTTGGTCTACCTTGTGGACCTCGAGTTCGCATCCCTTGGAGAACCAAAAACGCATAAAGAGCCCCTGACATTTTGTTGCATATCTCTGCAGCATGCTTTGACGTAAGTGTTTGTGTCTTCTTCTCCTCTATATAGAGAGGCCTGCTTTGCCTCATTCTTTGTCTAGCCTAGATAGTTCTAAATGCGTTACTATCTCTGCGCTATTTAGGTTAGACCTTTCTATATCCCCTGCTGCTTGGGATATATGGAGCTTTCCCGTATAGTACCTGCTCTCCTTGAGCACCTGTACCGGAAAATGTCTTCGATGCTCTAAACTTATTGTCGACAATTCAACTACCTTGTTATTTACTGTTAGTGCAGGTTGTGGCGGTATTTTTATGTGTATAATGACTCGCAGGGAAACGCGATGCTATTAAGTTATGAGATGATATTGTACAGTCAGATTTTCCGATGAAAGTATTGTAGGCGATTTTTCTATGGCCAATCTTACAAGAACGTGATCACACGTTTGAGCTAGCGAGACTTGCAAGTCAGCTCTTGGTCCTCACCATGGGAAGCGAAGCGCCCCGATTGTCACTCGTACCGTATCATTGAATATGGAGATACGTCGCTAGACAGTTCGTCCCGAGGTTTAGGGTTTATATCGGAGCTACGGTTCTTTCTCGGTGCCATGATATATGAGGTGATTGTGGGTGTAATATCTATTAGTTCTTGTCCTTAACTAAAAGCTATTATGTTTGAGATGAGTGTCGAGACGCTAGGTCGTTCTGATTGCCGATTTCCAAAGTTGTACAGTGTA
>JAJLSF010000457.1:0-20343 GCA_030567395.1 Citeromyces hawaiiensis
TATACTGGGCCAGTTACATTATGCATCCACTACTTACCGCCCCGAGTTGAGATACGCCACTCAGTACATCAGTCGCTTTATCAATCAACCAAGTCCAGCACTTTGGAAAATGCTTCGGAAGCTGATTGAGTATACTGCCTTCCATTCCACTGAGGGCATTACTATTGCCAAGGTTCCTGAACATCTTTTCCGTCTCTGTGCCCTCACCGATAGTGACCATGCTAGCTGCATCTTTACACGCCATTCCGTGGCTGCCAACATCATTTATTTGGGATCTACACCCATTTCTTGGCACTCACAAACCATCAAACTGTTATGTGACAGTAGCACAGAATCAGAGATTGAGGCAATTTACAGGACCATTGATCCATTGCGTGCATTGCAGCGACTCTTTACAGCTCTCTCTGGCACTTCGGCCCCTAAGCCTATTCTCTTATCAGATAATCAGTCGGCTATTGCCCTTGTTCGCTCTCCCAATCAAAGGGGTCGAAACAATTTTTGGGACATCAGATATCTCAAACTCAAGCAACAGTATGCCGAAGGCGTTTTCGACCTTGAGTATGTCCCGTCTGAACAGAATCCAGCTGATTTATTGACGAAGCCAGTCGACATTGCCACTTTTCGTCGCCTGAAGGATACAGCAATGAGGAAGATAGTTCTCACACCACCTGCGCTCACCGAATGTAGCTAGTGCGCGATTCGGAACCAAATTGCAATCAGTTTACAACTAACCCTATATAAAATAATTTCTGCTTCTCAAGATACGCAGGAATTATGGAGGGATGTTGGAGAGTGAGTATTACTATACTACTAACTAAATAGATTAATACCGTAAAGCCAGTCTGTGGTCCAACAAAGTGGATCGGATTCATGAGGCACGACGCCTGTTTCCATATATAAAGGAAGCGCAAGCTACTTTACGAGAGAGAGCCGACCTGAGCATCTATCGGCTCTCCTGTTTTGCATAAGTCCATTAGTTGATCTGCTCCACTGCAGGATGCATTGCGTGCTGCAGTAGACCGCATAGAAATCCTACAAAGGATATTGCGAGGGGGTAAGGGTCGCAACATGACCGCCCTAGAGGCCGAAGGGCCTGAGGTTGCAGTTGGCAACCCGAACCTCCTGCGGGTGATATTGTATATCGAGGTACTACTCGAGTTGTTAGGTAGTGTTATACTACTGAAATCTCCCTCTCGGAAGAGTGGAAAAGACCTCATGCTTGGTATCTATGCAAGGCAGAGGAAGATCTGCATGATAAGAGGCGACGTGCATTATCAGGAATGATGTAACGGTGATCTATGCAAGATAGACTCTTTTGAGCTCTAGACTTTAGCATTTGTTGGGTAAAGGAGGAAATGGCAGCTGTCAGACATGGTAGGTATAAAAGGAGAGGATTCCGTGCTTTATGTTATACAGAATAGTTAAGCAACTTATAGTGAGGTCCAGGGACACACACTGAGAATATTGTCAATACAGATTTACACCCGCTATACATTCTGACAGAAAAAAATAAGATTCAATAAATACTGCTAACTGATATTTGAGGAAATAACATAGAAATTACTCCATATGTTGAGAAAACCTCATTGGGTCCTCATCTTGTACCTCCAACTATCCGTTCACCGCGTTTCTGCGGCACCATATGCTTCATCCCGAAGGGTTTCCAGCTTCACCAGAAATCTTCCCCTAGTCACCAAACTCCCCTTGCGGGCACGGGGAAACAAGAAATCTCGTATACTCAGATGATCTACATCACCTGTCATCCTGAGCTTCTGCCATAGATAGTCAATAACCGAGCAGTCCTCGATCCAGTGCTCGGTCACTAGTATTGTTCTCATATATATGTGGATTGAATGGCATAAGCCAATGGGAAACCTTTTGGGGCACTTGCCAATAAGCGACCGCGTGAGACGCCCCACAGATCCTCTCTCTCTTTTTTTGTCGCTTTGGGTGCCACCGATGTATGATTTTCCTTGCACTTGAAGCTTTTTGCGAGATACGGGCTAAGAGATTCAGATCTAGATTTGGGGGCTGGGAATAGATCGATTGGGTTCTAGGTCAGATCCAGGGCTCAAGATTAGATCGAATCTCCCCGAGAGGCATCAGAATTATGCAACATTGTGCACGTTTGCTTCCAAAAGGGCAAATCACATACACATACTTATATTAATCTTGACGTGGGAAGTTTAATTCGCCAACGTCGCCTAGGATCGTATCGGGACTGGTGATATCATTGTTAGTAGTCACATACTTAGATTTATAGCAAAAATGTTAATTGTTTGTGAATGAGTTTATTATTCTCTCTTTTCTCTCTGTGTTGTGTGTCTCAATAAGTGGGCACAACTCCAATTATATACTACCTAGTTGCCGAGCTGCCAATTTTTCCTCCGTTATGCAATCCTATGCATGAGACATTATTTGGAGCCAATAGTATTGGTCCAGATCCTATTTCATAGGTGCCGAGTCATTAATTCTGACTTGGTCCTAAATTACTGCATATGCAGCGTGCCTGCCAGAGTTCCCTGTGCCAGAACTTCGGCGTCAACCTATTGTAGTCGACCTAAATCAATACGGAGGAGATTCGGGTTCATGAGTTGTATGAACCCAGGCCTCAGTGGCCTGTGGAGCGGTCTGGTTTGCGACTCTCTACTCCTCATACATTGCAGTGCATATGCATGGTCTTATGCCGAAGGGAGACTATGCTCATTATCATCCCTTCAAGGAAGCTGACTATATCCGTCTTACTTCCGTGGAAGGTGGTGTACCATTACTCCTTCCATCCAATTTCTACGGAGTGACTAACTGGATTTATAGTATAATGCTGTTTTGACGTTAGTACTGTTGTAGATACTTACTCCTGTGCTGACAATTAAACAGATTAGATATTGTCTACTTAAAAATCAAGTTTCGAACCAACTATAGTGAGACTTGAGCTTTCAACCTTTTATTTGATTTGGATCCGATCTGATCTGATCAGGTTCGCCGAATCTGGTGACCGTTATATTTTCTGGTGCAGTGCTCCCTCTATAACCTCTTCATCCACCTGTTCGCCTTGTGGTGCCCAAGTTTCGATGTCTCCGTTCGCTAATCCTGCGTAAAACCTTTGCCCTCGAGCATAGACAACCCCTGTGATTCTAGACTTTGATCCCAGTCTTGAAACAAGCCGACCATCCTGGTACCGGAAAACAAGTATCTCGTCATTGTCTGAGGGCACCCACAGATACTGGAACTCTGTTTCGCACCGCGGTGTTAGACAAAGCTTCAGGTGCTGCGGAAATCGATTCCTAATCAAAGGACCGTAATTAACAAGTTTGTTATGAGCACACTTTGAAGCCAGATCCCATACCCGTATTTTCTCATCATTACCCAGAGATATGAGTTCTGTTCCGAGCTCATTGAAAAGAAGACTGTTGATGCCTCCACCATGAGCTTTGACATTGTCTAAAGAATAACTGCGTTTGACAGCGACTTCATCAGTATCCATATAGTCTAGTCTGGACACACACGTGTCGCTTCTTCGTATATCCCACATTAGAATTTCTCCCTCTATCGAGCCTGACGACAGTATATAGTCGTTTCGAGGATGCCACTTGACAGAAAGAATCTTTCTGGATTTGTGTCCCATCAAGTTTTGTGCGTTGGACGTGGAACGCAAGTCTAAGAGTCTCACATATGGCGAGTCTAAACCAACAGCTACAATACCTTGAGAGGAAATGTCGAAATTGAAAACCTTATTGCCCAGATCAAATCTATACGCTTCTGTAAGCGTGTTTGTGTCCCAAGCTCTGCAAGTGTTGTCAAAACTTGACGAGACAAAGAGTCCAGTGTCGTTGGGGTACCATGCCAAGTGAGATACGGCAAACTTGTGTCCTCCGTTTTTTTTTGACATAGACCCGATAGCCGAGAAATTTTGAGTATCCCATAGTTTTATACAAGAATCTGCTCCGCCACTGAGCAGAAACCGGTCATCAAATCTATCTAGATCCAAAACGTTTATAGCATGAGCATGGCACGTTTTACTGCTCTCAAGGCCTATCTGCGAATGCGAGAACTCATTTTGTACCTTGAGATACTCTGCAGGAGAAAGCTTGTTTAATTTGAGATCTAAAAGTAATGACTGCATTGAACTATAGTACACCGCTATTCTTCCTTTGGCAGCAAGAAGCTAAAGCACATCCCTACATCATGTACATATATAAACCAATCCCCCTAACTTCCCTAGAACATTATATGAATAGTATAGCGCCAGCATTATAAAGAAGCACATAAAGAAATGCAAAACCGCAGCCTCTCCTGGTGACATCAAGTTATATGGACACGTGTAGTAGTAAGCATGGAATATGTTTTGTATTTTGGTGTGGACCGGCATGTTCGGAATAGCAAATTGCACTCACCTTTTTTGCATAACGTTTGATATATCATGCATTCTGATTGCATTCTAGTGATAATAGCATTGGTTCCGAGCCTGCATAGCTCCTGTGTTAGTAATATTGCATGCCACCAGAAGGGGAGCCTAGAGTTGATGAGGTGATTAAGAATGGCAGGACTTGTTGTTGTACGTATGAAATGTCACGGTGGTACAAATGCGTTGGCATTCTCTTGATATTGGTACTGCATTTTATCCCCTTGCCTAAGTGTACTCACTGCGGTGAGAGGAAAAGCATGTGGATGTGAGCCTGGCATTTTTACCCTGCCCCTTGATCTGACTCCCACTCTTGCAAATTCCACCTCATATTTCTCTCTGCCTTCCCAATTGTCACCTATATGCGCTACCATTCTTACTTCCGTGGGAGTTGGTGTTGTACCATTGCTCCTTCCATCCGACTTTTACGGAGTGACTAACTGGATTAGTATAATGCTGTTTTGGCGTTAGTACTGTTATAGATACTCCTATGCTGACAAATAACGGAGTGACCACAGAAAGAACACACCGAGAAAGACAAACCAAGTATTTTCTCTCACTTCTTTGACGCTTCCTCGTCCAAATCGATTCTGGCGAAGAAGAAAGTAAGCTGCTTGAAGAGAAAGACAATGCAAAGGGTTTCTCCCTCTTCTACTCCCACTGATTCCACCTCTTCTCAGCATACTCCCCCATCAGTTTCATCAGATGTAGCCCATGCCGCACACGCATCTACTGCTAATGCTGTGTTTACGGGCCACATCGTCATTGAACTCTCCATATATGATTTTGTCATTTCCTCTCAGTTTCAACTACAGCTGTCAGAATTTCAGCACCCTCAAACCCTTCCTCACCGTCAGATTTACAGCCAACAGTAATTACTCTCTTCAGTGTCTCCCTCAACCTCCGCTCCATGAAGATTATTTTTCTGTTATCGGTTTCGTCAACACTCTATACTTCCGCAAGCACTATCTCTGAGGCTAACAATTTAGATTCTAGATGCAGACTTTAAAGCACTGATTGCTGGTTTCAACAAAGCTCTTAGTCCCTTGCTGTTGATACGTCATGTCTACATAAATGTCGTGAGGCGGTGGTCAGTTGCGATATACGGACAACACCATCAGCTTTATATGAGACGCAACTGCTTTCTGTAAATCGTTGCTGAGCGTCACAGATAGCGCCGGCTTCTAAGGATTTGTGGTCAACAAAGACACATTAGTGTCAAGCAAAAATAAGGGTCACCAGATCCAGGAAAAAAAATGCACGTTTTCGCAATTATGGTTCCAAAGGATCAATCTACACATATCTGTTGGAACTTATGTTCCATATGAAGCTCACGTGACATTAAGTGCATGAAGATGCATATCGTTCATGCACGCCGGACTATATAAGTAGCTTTTACATCCCTCAAAAGGGAGTGAGTTCGATTATATCTTAGTAACCATAGTACCCTTCATGAAAATATCACTTACATTTAAAAACATAGATAGTTTCTAGGTGAAACTCTGGTTGGTTTCCAGATTGGGAATGCTTCACCTTGATAATTCGGCTCTGGTCTGAACTAGATCAGGGGTCTCGAAAAAGTTCAGATCCGCCGGATCTGATGACCCTTGAGCAAAAAATTGTCGCCAAATTTGTGTCGGATTATCAGCCATAATCCGGGAAAACAATGTGATGCAACTTTGGGAAAAGAAATGTTAGTAATGCCTTTTCTAGTATGTATGACTTGCGGGGAAGGTCACCGGGCGTGCGGATGAGTCACTCATGATATGTCACATCACAGGTGTTTCCCCACATCAATCGGTATATAAAAGAGGCCACAAACCTCAACTATGTAGCAGATTTAGGTATAATAAAAGCCTTACATTGTCAAACATAAGTGGAAAACGTTATTACTATCGATTACTGAACATTATAAGATAACAATCAAGACTGAGAATGAATCATCAACCTGGAGTTGCTCATGATGTCCCGACCGAGGCTCCCAGATCCCCGAACTATCAACAATTTGTCTGCGCATCCGATTGAAAATAGGGGGAGAAGGGTACTGGAGCCGAAGGCTTTCGCCTACGTTTTGAATTTAGGGCTCCGCTTGTCTTGGAAAAGAAAAAAGAGCGGGACCTGAAACGATCAATAGTGTGTTAGTCAAATTTCCGTCTCATGGTGTACCTGCTTTGTTGACCCAAAGAAATGTGACGATGAACTTTGAGCTTGAACCGGAACGGCAGTGGGTTAGCAGAACAGACTCTTACTCTAATATTCAAGACAATCTCATCGCTCGACTACTCCTAGCAGGCCAGGCAACAAAGTAAACTGAATATGGTTTCCTATGTAATCGAGATTATATCTAATAGACTGAATCTCTTTCCACATCGTCGCTCATTCTTTGACGATACTGGAAATACATTCAGCACACAATCGAAATTTCATTCGAGCACAGTGGTTTGCAACCCCATCAATACTGCTGCGCCAGTTCCGGTACACTATCGTCACTAACCTCCAGCACAATTTTCCCTGTCGTTTCACGACTCTCCAGCTTTTCTGCTGCTAGTCTGTAATCTTTCAAGGGAAAAACCTCTGTAATGTCAACCTTCAGCGCCCCACTGCTCAGAAGTTCGTTCAGTTCGGAACAGCAATAATTCCACTCTTCCTTTTCCGTTATGTATCCAAACAGAACCGGTCTGAGGACTTTCAAGTTCTTGGCGGTCAACTTGGTGATATTGAAAGGAGGTATAGCACCAGAGGCGTTACCAAAACTGACAAAAGTGCCCTTTCTTGCCAAACAGCCAAGTGATATTTCCTCTGTGTCCTTCCCGATCCCGTCGAAAGAAGCCTGTACCCCTTTTCCCTTGGTGATCTCCAGAACCCTGGATACGATATCCTCGGTCTTTGAGTTGATCACATACTCCGCACCCAGTTTTTTTGCGATGTCTAATTTCTCTTCAGTGGAAGCAGTGGCAATAACGTGCGCACCTCTTTGACTGATTAGCTGAGTGAAAACCTGTCCACATCCACCGGCAGCCGCATGTACAAGTATATAATCGTCCTCCTGCACATTATACGCTTCAGTGATGAAAGTCAAAACGGTCAGTCCCTGAAGCAATGATCCTGCAAACAGCTTGAGCTGGTTGTCATCGGCTTGGGGGCTTAGCTTTACAACTTTATCGCCACTTTTCAAAGATACATACTGACAAAAGCTGCCCACTTTCAAATATGCCACTTTATCTCCTACTTTGAAGTCGGTGATATTTTCACCGGTAGCCACAACTACTCCTGTTGCCTCACGGCCTAGAACATAGGGTTTGGCAGAAGGATAAAGACCGGTGCGGAAATATCCCTCAATAAAGTTCACTCCTGTGTATCTGTTCTTTACCAGAATTTCATCAGCTGTGATCTCCGGAATCGCAATGTCCTTGTACTGAAGTACGTCGAATCCTCCATTTTCCTCAATGAGAATAGCCTTTTGTCTTTTTGACATCTGGAAAGCCATCTTATCTTGCAGTGAGGGGTAGGGTGGAAAAAAAATGCTCTACGGGAGGTTCGAACTCTCGACCTTCAGATAGCACATTGCCGTTGCATATGAGACTGACGCTCTGCCAACTGAGCTAGTAGAGCTTGTGAGGGAGCGAAAATAAAAATATTGTATATCACGTTAGAGCCAGATCTCTGACTTTTTTCGCAGTATAAAATCACACAGATTGCGAATGGGATGATTTCAGATCTCGTTATCACCAATGCGTCTAGATAGCTGTACTGTGTTACTAAGACTTTCTCAGTTATAATGCTTAGTGGCGAGAATTAGTGAAGATATTCTAGGAACGAACATGTATGTAAATTTTGTCACTTACATATTCTTCCCCTTGAGACCTCATATCGCATCACCAAGTACCTATGAAAACTCAAGCTCAACATCACTATATGGGCATGTGCCCAGATGAGAAGGTGGAGCACTGAGGAGATGTCCGTACGGGATAAGAGCAGAAGAAGTCTAAACGTAGGATACAACTAGACACGTGGTGTCACGCATCTACATCAACAAGAGAGTCAGATGATGTCGACAAGGGTTTCTCGTCACCTGCATATCAATAAAGGGCCTGGTGACTAGTACGATGTGGCATCCAGACGTCTTAAAGTAGATGGATTTTGTTTCAGCAACTTACCTGTGTCTGAACTGATTGACATTATTCGGCTTTCATCTTTTCAAAAAGTTTCCAATTGTCCCTGACAGTTTTATTGCCTCAATGTAAGATGCTTCTCTGTGAATAATAATGAATGTAAACGAGATTAGGTTGATCGATTCAGCAAACGGCCTCTTTCGGCAATTACTCGCTTTAGAATTTTTGAGGCAACACTACTTTGAAGCACCTTGAAGATAGCCCGATCCGGGAAGATCTCTATTGAGCTGCCCCAATGACATTTGACGAGTTTTTGGCTTGCAAAGTCGGTCGTATTTTGTTCTTCAGCGGGATAGAACATCCATTTGCTCATGCTCAATGGTACCCAAGTCTCCTCTAGGGCGCAAGAGCCGTATGACAGAGATGTTCGAGATATTTACACTGTAAAGCGCTTCCCACATAGCTCCTAGTTGTTCTCATATAAGAGGCAAAACCCGAGAGTCATGTTGGCGAGTCTCTGACGTTGTCCAGACTCTACGCTCGACGATAGAGAACTTGAAGCCTACAAGATTCAACTACATCGGATGCAGAAAATCCACAAACAAAAGTTCATTGATGATAATAACCTCAATAATCACTCATCCTTGTAGGAGGAGACCCTTTCTTTATTTTCTGTTGCTGCTCTTACAAGCTGCTGAAACGCATCGGCTGCCACAGTGCTCTTATCGCTTGAGTCCAGGGCATCACGCATTTGGGACCAGTCGTTATCCAGCGGATGATAGGCGATATCTGAGTCTTCCGCGCCCTCAAGTTTGCGGAGCTTCTTAATCTTGTTTTGCATGCGAACAACCTCGATAACCTGTCTGAGTTTTGTTCTTGCGTTGAAACCGGATTTGATGTTTTCCAACAAGTCTGCAGACTTGTCGACAGCGTGACACCTGATGGGACCCAACCATGGGTCTTCCAAAAGCTCTTTGACGGTGCAACGATCTTGCGGATGTACTGAAAGACATTTGAGAATGAACTTTCTGGCTGCGAGAGAAACATCTTTCCAATATCGTTCATGGAAAACCACATTGTTCGTATAGACCTCACGCAAAAAGTCGTCAACATCCTCAGCCCTAAACGGGGAGTAGCCACACAATAACGTGTATGTGACCACACCCAGAGACCACACGTCGCACGGTTTCCCGTGGCCCGTTCCCTGAAGCACTTCCGGGGCAGCATAACCAAGAGATCCGGCAGTACTAGTAAGCAGTTCGTTCTTGTTACATAACTTTTTAGCAATTCCGAAATCTGCTAAAACTACCGGAGAATTGTCTTGTTGGTTGAGCAGCAAGATGTTCTCGGGCTTGAGATCCCGATGCACGATATCGCGGTCGTGTAGATAATCCAGAGCTTCTAGAACCTGCAAGATTACGTATCCTGCGTCATTTTCAGTGAATTTTGTCTTTTCAATAATGCGATCGAATAGCTCTCCTCCCAGTGCTAGCTGAGTAACAATGTAAAACTTGTCTTTTGATTCAAACCAGTCACGAAACCCAACAATATGAGGATGGTGCAATTCTTCAATGAGGTGAATCTCATCCTTGACTGTTTGCTCCCCCTCGGAAGTCTTTAATGCTTTCTTTAAAAGGATCTTTATTGCAACATCCTCGCCCGTCTCCTTATCGCGAGCATGTCTCACTACGCCAAAAGTGCCTGCCCCTAGCGTTTTGCCAAACACGTATCGCGACTTTTGAGAGTATGAGTCCGGCTGTCCGGATATCTTTTTGAACAGCTTCGAAACGGTGGTCATGGTGTCCATCCTCACACCTTGGGCCAAGTGGAGATCTCCAACTGAAATTAGTAAAATAGCTCAAAAATGAGATAAAATCTGCTAGATCGCTTTGTCTCTTCAGCAGACATCTGCAAATTCGAGAATACTCAGGTTCCACCGTGAACCAAGTTCCTGGCGTGATGCGCAAGAAGATGGCGCTCGTAGGCAGCGGTCAAACAACATCCAGAGTGGCTCGTGATCACTCCTTTTGATGCTCTTACTTGACCTGAGACTCAGATGTTACTCTTTTATAGATTCAAGTTTCAACATTCTCAGAAGAGACTTTCCTTTGTAATTTTTCGTCAGAAAGAAAGAGCAATTGGGAGTAGGGGTCTCTCTTCCTAATAAAGTGAGCTGAATTAGGGGACTTTTGACCCACTTCCACTTTCAACAGTCTTTTGAGTACTCTCATTGGGCCGTTTTGTTCCATCATGACCCTCTACAATTGCTCGAAATCTCACTTGACTGAACGTTAGTTTCATTTGATGCAAGGTATTGATGCTCACATCACATTCTTACTCACCGTGTGTATGCAATATCATGAGCCTTTTTTCTTTGGACTTCAATTGCACAGGGTAAAAGGTGCATCTATGGCAAGTGTTGCCTGACAAAAGGCTCTTTATCACAAACATGGATAAGCGATTAGCGTTTTTGATAGGCTATATTGGTGACGTTTCCTCAAAAATGAAGGGATAGACAATAAACGATTCGAACATACAGCATAGCAATATAATGCTATAACAAACGAGGTTTAAAATTTTCAGCCAGACGTGTGAGTGATACAGAACATGATTCCGATTCTGTTTAAAATCGTCGTGTTTTTTCAAGTCGACAAGTAGCGAGTATTTCTCCTTTAGAACTGCTTATAGTAAGTATGTCTAGTTTTACTCACTTTGATGTTCTTTAAGAATTGATTCCTAAACGTTACTTCCAAGGATGATGGCATCGCGCCATATGGCTCTTTCCAGTTAGTTGGTTTCAAAATACTCACCACAGGGTCTCTACATAACTCGCGTTCTCAACAGTACCACCGTCTCTCGCCACCTCAACCCTAGCAGCTCCACCCCCACCACCATGACTTAGCCCACCGGCACCGACATGATTTTGCCCACCGGCACCACCACTTTTTTTAGTGCCGCCAGATCTAGTAGCGGCACCAAAAATTTCATGGGAGGCCTCCATTTGGGAAACCTCCAACTATTTAGTGCCGCCAGATCTAGTAGCGGCACCAAAGTGCTCATGGGAGGCCTCCATTTAGGAAACCTCCAACTATTTACCCCCACCACCTCCTATGGGAAACCACCATTTTTCTCCTCCCAGAACTTTTTTTTGTGGGAATATGGGAAACACCCTTACCTCCACCACACACTGAGAAATCTCTTTCACCTCCACCACCTCATAAGAAGCCTTTATGAGGCATTTTAACCTGGGAACTCTCCACCTTTGTCATTTTTCATTCTTTTTTTTGCTTTTTTTGCTTTTTTCTTTAACGCTTTTTTTTTCTTTTTTGCTTTTTTACTTTTTATCACCATCCTATCCTTCGTCTCCTACTCCTTTAAAGCCTCGCTTCTTCCATCATCGAGAAAGCTGCCGAGCACACATCCGCTGATTGATCCAAACCCTACGACGAACCTTATCGTCTTCCTTTATCCAACTGGGCCAACAAGGAAATGCACTCGTGAAAATGCCCTTGAATAAACGTGTGGTCAATGCGTCAACCGAACTAGCTTGATCGGTATCAGTAGCGGCAATCACCCGACCATCCTCACGCCGCGAGGACGACTGTCGGGATTTCAATTCAGGCAACTACAACAAGCCCAATCATGTTGTAGATCCATGTGTGAAAGCAACATCCGTTGTTTCTAATATCAGGCATCTTTCTCTCTCCTGCAGGGGATGACTCTTATCTCATCATGTTCTGCGAAGCGAAGCTTGGTCTCTTTCTTCTTCAAAAGATACGGCTCTTCCAAAACCACGTCTTTTTTAAGTGACGAGAAATGCAATGAGAGCTGCGAAATTCTAGCTTTATGCTCATTGCGCAGTTTCTCGGCCAATTTATCGTTTGACGGGGGTTGTTTCTTTTTGCGGCGGCAGTACGACTTCTTCAAGGCTTTTAAGCAAGCCTGCTCTTCCTCCATTATTTGGAAAAGCAAAGAATATACCCTCGTCTTTCTAGCCAACTGAGCGGGTGTGAGCTCTGACATTTTCTCAGCATCTTCCGCGTGGCGGTCTTTTGTTGGTCTTCTCGCCGGCTCATTCACCTTGAGGGACTTTTTGTCTTTTGCACGACGCATGTCATCGTCAGGTGAATGGCTTCGCTCGCTTTTGTCTCTTGTGATAGAGATCTCGGGCTCGAGCGGCTTTTCCTTCTTATGAAAGACAGAGAGCGGGCTTTCCTCGCTTTCGATGTGAGATCGAGGCTTCTCTTGTCTATAATTGGAGATTTCCACGCGCACGTTCCTTCTGAAAGACTCGTTGTCGCTTTCGGCTTGAGCGTGAGCCGCAGAGGAATTCGGATCTTCTCTGTGTGATGCAATGGATCTCTGGCGGGAAACTCCACTGGGTTGTTTTTCTTTTTCCTGAGCCTTTCTACAGCTACGAGATTCATTTTGAGAGATCCGCTCATTCTTTGCCTCTGATTCAACCTTCACAGTTGTTTGCTCTGAGAGTTTTTCTCGTGAGCCATCCAGACTCACAAGCTCTGGAAACTTTTGTTGTTGTTTGGCAGTGATAGCGGCTTGATTCCTAATATCCTGCGCATGTTTTTCCCGTACTTCCCAGAAATGAACCTTTTCTGCAAGGGGGTCTTCTGTCGGTACCTGGCTGTGGCTTCTGATATCTCTGTGACGCTCTATGCTGCACATCATCATATGTATGTAATCATCTGAGAGCGGAACCCAGAGCAACGGGTTTCTCACGTAGGCCCAAAACGAAGCCGTTCCAACTTGTTCTTGCAGACACTTTTTCTCGAGGTCAGTTTTACCCTCCAATTCGAAAGCAGTCTCCAACATGCCAGTAGGGCATATCTTGGAAGTTGTTGTTGTAAAATCTCTGACAAGTTCTTTTTGATACGTGATACTTTGGGAGCTCACATTGTAATCTGAGCGCCCATATCTAAGTTTTAGAATTGAAATGCGTGAGATCTTAAAGTCCTCCCTCATTTCCCTCATTAGGGTTGTCAGGTCATCTCCTCTAACGGCATATGGATACTTGTGCACTATTGCCATATCCCAAAATAGTGGGTACTGGATAGCTATAGCAAGTCGATTAATCATCCTTGGGTCCAAAGCTGGTAGGTAGTCAATCAGCTTATCCTCTCTGAGAGGCTGGTCCAAGATGTCGTCAGGAAGCAGGTTTGGGTAGATAATTTTAGTTTTCTCTTCTGGGTCATAGGCTCCTCCAGCCATATAAGCACCTCCAATTAGGTTGTTGTTTTTTGCGGTTAAGTTTGTTTGTTTCATAGTGATTGGAGACATTATTGTTTGTACACAGAAACAAGGGGATCAAAAAGTATGGGGTGCATAATCCTCACACCATCCTCACACCTTGCACATCGTTTCGACCTATCCAGTTCCCACATGTTAGAGCATATCCTATACTCCAACAGTTTTGCCTGATGTCAGATCCCATTCAAGTCGATCATTTGCTTGCCTTTTTATACTGTCTTTAATACTCTGTATATTATAGAAAGCTCTGCCGTTTTTCGATTGGTTGGCGCACGACCTTAAAAGGAACACCTCCCCGTAGTTTTCCAGTGGGAAAAAAACACCTCCCCAGGACTCGAAGCTAGGAGAAATATTTTGGGGTAAGCGGAGGTTGAGAAGGAGAATCAGCGGAATCCAGAACGCGAAAAGGTGATTTATTGCTCTCAGTCTACTAAACGCTCAGCAATAGCAATACGTATGAGCGAGAGATGGCAAAGGATGTTTCTCCTTGGCTAAAATAAATTATTTATCAGAACTTTATATCTTATTAAGGGTTATGCCCTTGTGCTCTTGCGCCTTCTAACCTTTTGCCTTCTGCCCTTTGCCGTTTTGCCTTAGTCAAGTGGGCATAAACCCAGATCGTATTGAAAACAGATCCTTTCGAGGGGTGCGCATGCCCAAAGGATCATGATGAGGTAGACCCAGATGATGAAGAAGGGCTGGCATGGTCTCTGCTTTTGTCGTGTAGCTAATTAATTCCTCTGAATTGAAGCTCTACGGGAAATTAGGTAAGGTTGCCGGCAACTTTGTTTTGGAAAAAGTAGCAGCGCTCATGAGACCTTGAAGAGGTTACGCGTATTGATCCAAAGTGGCAGGCTTTAAAGACATGAAATAGCATCAGGTTGATCCGATCTCGGCGTTGAACCCAGAAGAGTCCGTCGGGGAATATAAAATTTGACTTTGTACACAAGATGCGCTAAGTCACCTCATGACCCTTCCATCCATGTTTGAACCTTCCTCATTTCAATTACCAAGGTTCCTCGTGTCGCTGCGTAGCTCCAGAGAAAAACTGTGAAGGCGGGTTCTTTGACCTACCACTTATCCTTGAAGTAAGATAGGCCCTTTTTACAGGTTGCAATTTGATTCGCAAGGGGTTTATCATGCGTGAATAAAAGAAATACAACATGTTGAGATATCAACTTTTCAAGACCTGGGTGAATTCATGAGCTTGATATATATCTCATTTGAATATGGTGCGCCAAATCGACCCTCCAGCCATCACGTCGGAATTGATCCGAGATTGAAAATATAGACATAGCCCATAAAATGTGCAGGAGGTTGTTGGTATCAAAGGGACTGAATGGCAGGCTAGAGAGTAAAAAACAGAGCTCTCAAGATGAAAAGCTTTTTTTTCTCCCGAGCTTATTCTAAGCATAATACTCCAAATCAGCATTTCGATAACAAAATGGATATGTTTCAAAGGTATTTATATATGGTGGACATTGATGAGTGAAGAGGTTCTGGAAGAGGGAGTACATCTAAAATTGATGAGGGTCTTTCTCGTTTTTTCCTCTACATATTATCGCAGAGCTTTCACATTGTCCATGCATATTTAGTGCAAACTTATAATTGGAGACGTTCCGCATTAAGAGAAGCTTGTACAGGCACGTAGTCAAAAGTTGACTCCCGTATACACGCAAGCATATATTTTTACCTAGCCCTCAGTCATTTGAAGAGAGAAAAATTAGCGTGTCACCCCGTAGAAAGTGTTTTAAGGCTTATAAGATGTATCATTCATGCTCTCATAATACCCTCACTAATTCAAAATAGCCCAAAACAGAGAGTACTTGAGAAGTACGCAGAACACACCTCGAGCATTGATAATTTCAAAACCACTTTTTGTTCGAAAACTTGCCAAATCACCTCCAGAATTGTGGTTTTTGTCACAACTCTTTTTTTTTTCGGTCAGTTAATGCGCTAAGCTGCCTATAATTGAGGTATACCGTCGCAGTCAGTGGGACCTAGTGATATCAAACGCTAACTAGCACAACACCGTGGCATTCGATAAAGCCTGGAAGATGAAGCCAAACCATTCGAGCTATCAAAACAAGAAAATCAACAGCTCTTCAGTGGTATATGCATACTGCTACTAAGGGGACACCGAGAACCATCTTTTAACTAATTACTGAATCACACCTGATGAGCATTCAAAATGTGAACTAATTCAGACATCCGAATTCTTTCCGCTATCAGTCAATCAAAAGCAATCAAATCCTCCATAAAGACATGAACTATCACGAGTCTTAGCACGCATTAATTCGTGCATACCATCCACCGACGACTCCCAGGCGCACTTCTTATCGCCCAACTTTCGAAGGAAATGTACTGGGCTATAGTCCAGACTGCATTCCGGGTGCTCTCATGAAAGGAGAAGACTCGAACGATCGCGCCTACACCATTTCCAGTTCAATAAATCAGCAGAGCTTAACGACATGTCGGAAAAGTGCGAGTAGATGAGCTTTCGTGGTCAGCTGCCACCATCTTGAATACTCAGTCTGACGGAGTATAACGAGGTAAACACCTGCCTGTCCAGCCAGTTATCTCGCCATATTTACTATCAGCACCGCTTTTATGGATTTGCCCTATTCTAGGACGTTCCTCATCTTGCTCAATAGACTCACCCACAACTAAAGAACCTTCAGTGTGTCAACAATCTCTATCGCCTCACTTTAGGAGTTATTCCACCCTGCGCTATCAGAAAATCATCTACATCGAGTAAACTTCCTGGAAAAACTGCACCTTCATATCTCTGGCAAACTTTCTGCCATCCTTGATCAACGATAACGGCCCACAGGTAATCACCCACTTGTTGGCATTGTCAGGAGTAGAGGTCAGAGTCTTTGCAAAAGCGTTCTTCAGGTTTGGTCTGGAACCGTAGTGGATTATGTTATCCTCTTGAGTATTTGAGTCTAAAAAGACATCCTCATCGCTTAGATTCTCATCTTTGTCATCGTGTCTGAGCTCGTCGTCTCCGAGTAGGAACTGCTCAAAATCCGCATCCCCTCCAGATTTGGAACCATCGTCTTGTGTAACGTATACTTCAATACCAGACACCTTCAGGTCCTCTAATACATATAAATCTGCGCTGTTTTTAGTAACCCACACCAGCTTGACCACCGTGCCCGAGTGGCGATTGACGTGCTTAAAATGGTTATATATCGGAATCCCCAACGATATACCAGACCCTCCACACAATATACATAGATTCTCAGCTGTCTGGAAAAAGTTTAACGAAAGAGACTGAAAGGGCCCCATCAAAGAGTACTCCTTTTTAACGATTATGGGAAAGGCGGTTCTACGCACCACCAAAGAAACCGAGCTGGAATCCGAAGCAGATGATACAACGGTATACGGATGAGAGGGATAGATCCAGCTGAAAACGTGGTTTATCTTGCGAGAAAGCCGTAAGTGAGATCCCGGGTAAAACACTTTGGGCAAGCACTCTCTCGGCAGCCTGATCACCATTAGACCAGAGGACATTGGCAGTTTGACGCTTGTGACAACCACAGTACGGGAATGACGGATCTTGATGAAAATCTGCCACGCGAAAAGAGCTGAGCAAATAGCAGTATATAGAAGCACGCCTGGCCTCGCATGTAGCGTTATTAAGGGCAGTGTGAGCCACGCAACCACGATATGGAAGCAATAAAAATAACTATATATGCGGTTCCTGATGGGACGGATCGATATGATCAAAAGAATGGAAAATAGTGCAACAGTCACTATACCTAAAAAGTTCCAGAATCTAACAGCTTTGAAAAGCTCACCCAGCGTGCCCCAACGAATGAGAAATCCGATCCCATGAGCCAAGCTGCACACTATTATCAAGCGAGATAGCCATTTGTGCAGCATTGTCAGTTCCAAGTAGTTGTTGTAGGGGAGAGGCGATGGTTTTATGCTTAGGAAGATATTCAAAGGAAGCAAAGCGTATGCGAATCTACCAAACCTCTTTATGTGGATAGTGAACTCATCCAAATGAAGATTCCATAAGCAAAGCAGAAGGGTGAAGCCGACCCATGTCACAATTTTCACCGCTAGAGGTATTTGCGTTATTCTTGCAAAAGATGTGGATCTGCCGGATTGAGACCATTTCTGGTGGTATGCCTTTCTGACTGCCCATAAATAAAGTATGTAGAGAATGCTCACGGCCACTGTAAGGTACCCGTATTTGACATTGGCAAAATGGTGCGATCCATGTCGTGGTTGTAGTTCCATAGAGCACATCCGTACATTGTGCCGTGAAGAAACAATGCCCTGCTCAATAAATTGGAAGGGCTAGTAGAAATAACTCATTAGGGAATTCCACAAAGCTACTCTGGATAGCCGAGGTTTGTCATTCGGATTATCCTACCTAGGTTTATCAAGCAGCGTAACAGCGAACTGGCTTTCTAGTGCATTTGACCCATAAAAACAGAGACTTTATATACTGGACTCAGTACTGGGCTCAGGTTCCGCAGATAAAGAGCAACCTTAGAGCCAAGCATTAGATTACTTTGTTTATCGAGACTTTCTTCACGATCCATCAATCGGCTTTTGAACGATAAGAGAAGGAAAGTGTGCAAATGATAACAGTGGCACTTGTGCCGTTCGTAAATAACGAGAAGCAGTTCGGCTTCAGGACATAAAAACAGGCAAACGAGTCCATAAATTTGACTCAAATAAAGATACGTTTTATACAGGGAACGCCACTACTCAGTTTTACGTCGTCAGGGCTTGGCACGTTAATGAAGGCAGCAGGATAGAGTAACCCAAAGCCGGAAAAAATAATGAATCAGGTTTCAGATCCACCTCCAAAACATTTCAAGATCGCTTCGAAACTACACAAGTAAATTTGCCGTACAAGACGAGCATAGTCTAGAACACGTTCGGTATAACATAATATGGGCACCTTATTTTGCCGAAATCTGTCAACCGTTTCAGTGCGACATTAAAGTCCGCGTCTTATTATGCAGGACAAGCAGGGATTTTACCATATTGGCAGAAAGGCGGAATACAAGAATGGCCTTTCCAATTAAACACAGTAACTTGCAGCACAAGTGACTTATTAAATCAAGTTTTCAATAGTAGGCTACTATATTTGGCACCTGTGGAACTTACGGATGTCGACGCACCGAAAACGGTTCGCGAACTGATCTTGAGAGTGAGACGCACGTTAGACGGAGCTGCTTATGTCACCGACGGTATGTTTAACCGAACAAAGACATTCGGTATGCATGGCAGTGCATATGTATGCAGTCACTATGCATGACCGAGAATAGGAGGGGAACGGAAGGTGATATGAGAAAAAAAGATGATGGTGAGCGTGGTTGGCGTGTAGGTCTACAGATCGACTGATCATTCAGCCAAGGCATCTTTTCAAGCGCATAATGTCGGCATGCGGAGATATGCGGAGATATTATCCCGCTCTACCTATGCATGGTCATGCAGGATGGATTACAGCATCTTTTCCTAATATGTACCGCTAGAACCGTTGTAAACGTGGCAATCGCATGCATGGAATTCCACAATAGGAGCAATTCATCTTGCAAAACTCTAATATGGCTCACCCGACCAAAGGTGACGTGAGGGGAACGAACCTCTCTTAGCACTGCCTGCAAGATGAGCACATATGCACATGCATATTTCCTCATGCATATGCATGGGTCGTTCCAGGTTGTCCGCCCTTATATAAGAGGCGGCATCTGCACGGTAGAAAATTTTAACAATGTCGTATCTTTCGGACAATTCAAAGTGGCAAGCGTACAAGTTCAACGATCCCTTCGCAGCCGACAAGTTCTTGGTGTGCAACAAAATCACAAGAACCGTGTGCCGTCCCAATTGTGACTTGGCCTTACAGACCAACCTGAAACACGAGGTTGTTTTTGTCAGCGATGCCAATGAAGCGCAGGCGCTTGGTTTCAACAGGTGTCAGCATTGTCTCGTGAATGAGTCTGAGTCTCATAAGAGTAACATTGTTTCAATCGACATCGACCTACTCATTAAGGCTGTTGAATCTATAAATGCTCAAATTGGGTTTATACCGCCGCTTATGAACGAGGATGAAGATAAAGATTCAACCATCAAGGAGTCAATCTTGAAAAAGTCACAATTGAGACGCGGAAGCGTTCCGGCTATTCATTTGGCTGCCGGAAGGCGCGGGTCATTGGAGTCGGTTAAAAATACCTCAGTTGGCATCACCAAGAACGAGTCGGATCATGTGAAACTCGTTGACCTTGCCTGTCGGCATATAGCACTTGCAGCGGCTTGTGCTGCTCTCAACACAAACCCAGAAGAGCCCGTTCTATCTCCCGGTGTTATGGAGCGCAACAAGAAGCGTCGCAGAAGAGGTGGAGTATTAGGTTTCAAAGAATTGGCCGCAAAGTCTAGACTTTCGCCATGGCATTTCCATAGGGTTTTTAAATCGGTAACTGGTCTTACTCCAAAGGCTTACGGAGATCGGTGCTGGGATTTCATAAAGAAGTATCAGGAACGGTACGGTGGTTCGCCTCCTCACAGAGGATCGATAGTAACTATTGACGCCAACAT